>JAWQEG010000599.1:0-183217 GCA_033782935.1 Petrolisthes cinctipes | reverse complement strand
GTATGTTGCTGATAATCCAGTACAGTTGCTGAATCACCATTTGTCTATGGTAATTGAGCAATATGTGTCTAAGAAGATCATTCGTGTGTACAATAGTGATGCGCCTTGGTTTAGTGATGAGTGTAGGGGCCACATTTGATCTTAAGCAGGGAGCCTATCGTAGGTTGACCCGTGATCGTTGGCAGAGCAAAGTGGGATGAGTTTAGTGACTGCCAAAGAATGGCTAATGGTGTCTATGTGGAGGCAGAGCAGCGGTTCAATAGTGGAGCCAGGGATGTGTTGCTAAATGCTCGGAGCCCACATAAATAGTGGTCTACCTTGAAGAGTGCTATATTCGGGTCTGACTCTTCACTCCCCCCCTTGGTTGGTGATAGTGGTAGACTGGTGTATGAGCCCGGTGGTAAGACTGCATTGCTTGCAGCTCACTTTGATAGCAAGCAGTCTAGGGAGTCTGTAGAGTTGCCCTCCACATGTCACCCCTGTCCTAGTCTCTCCTCATTTGCCTTTAGGTCAAGGAATTTAAAAACTCCTTCATGAGTTGGACTCTTATGATGGTATTGAACCCTTGGGAATGTTTCCTCTGTTCTTTAAACAGACGGCTGATGTCCTAGCTCCCCGCCTCAGTGTGGACTACTTTGTCTTGGTAGTTTTCCTGAATGTTGGAGGTCTGCTAATGTTACCTCAATTTCCAAGGGCCCTCCTTCATCTTCAGTTGGCGATTACAGACCGATTTCCATCACTCCTGTGTTGTCTAAGGTGTTTGAGAGGCTGGTGGCTGTGCGTTTAAGTAACTTCATGGAATGTAATGGTGTATTCCCACCCTCACAGTTTGCATATCGAAGGGGCCTTGGCACGTGTGATGCACTTCTGTGTATCTCATGTACTGCAGAATGCGTTGGAGTTGTGTCGTGAGGCTAGACCGGTGCAACTTGACTTTTCTGCCGTGTTTGATAGGGGTAAACCATCTGGGTATCCTCTACAGACTTCACTCTGTTGGTGTTGGCGGTTCAGTCCTGTCTGTCTTGTCGCAATTCCTCACTGCTCGATCCCAGTATGTTGTTGTGGATGGTGTGTTGGAGTGAAAGAGTAGAATTAGGTGTCTGGGGTGCCCCAAGGTAGTGTCTTAGGACCGTTGTTGTTCCTAATGTATACCTCTGAACTCTTTAACATCTTGGAGAATGACCTGTATGGTTATGCAGATGACTCCACTCTTATTGCTGTTGTGCCGACCCCTGGTACCAGGATTTCTGTTGCTCAGTCATTGGATCGTGACCTGGATAGGATTAGTGATTGGTGCAGGTTGTGGGGTATGAAGTTGAATGCTGGCAAGACTAGGACAATGGTCGTCTCTAGGTCTCACACAGTGTATCCTTTATCACCACCCTTGACTCTTGATGGGATTGTATTGGAGGGGTCTGAGAAATTGGTTATTCTGGGAGTTACATTTGATGCCAAGCTGACTTTTGAGAGGCATGTTCGGTCAATTTCAAGGTCTGTCTCCCAGAAGTTAGGTATAATGTGTAGAGCTTGGCGTGTGTTGGGAGATCACTCATTGTTACTGTGGTGTTATAACTCCTTTGTGTTGCATCTGTTGGAATACTGTTCTCCAGTGTGGTGTTCAGCAGCTGATTGCCATCTCAAGTTGCTGGATAGGATTTTTTCCAATACTAATTTTCTTACCGGCGGTTTACTTGATTGTAATCTGAGTCACTGTCGTTCTGTTGCATCATTGTGCATGCTGTTCAAGATCAGAAGTAATGTGCTGTATCCTCTTAACTCCTCTCTGCCACCTCTGTATGTTCCAGCTCGTGTCACTCGTGGTGCGTTGGACTCCTATATGTATGTTTACTTATTGCCGCGCTGTAGAACCTGTCAGTACAGTCGATGGTTTGTCCATAGGTCGGTGTCTCTGTGGAATGGCCTTGGTGAATCTGTCTTTGATGGTGTAGGACTGGCTGGCTTCAAGAGTAGGGCTAATATGTTTTTATTAAGCTAACTGCTCATCTTTTTTTTTTTTTTTCTAAGGTGTCTTCTTTTGTTCAGGTTGGATTCATGGGGCTGGGGTCCTCGGATTGATAGAATGTTTGTATTCTCTCCCAGCTTTGTGTCTCTGGTCTATTTTAATAATAATAATAATATGATATATCCTTCTATATTAATAATAATAATAATAATAATAATAATAATAATAATAATAATCCTATGTAAATCCTTCTATATTAATAATAATAATAATAATAATCCTATGTAAATCCTTCTATGATAAATCCTTCTGTTAATAACAATAATAATAATAATAATTATCCTATGTTAATCCATCAGTGTAAATCCTTCTTCTGTAAATCCCTTGTTAAATCCTTCTATGTTAATATAATAATAATAATAATAATAACAATAATAATCCTATGTAAATCCTTCTATGTTAATCCCTTGGTGTAAATCCTTCTTGGTGTAAATCCTTCTTCTGTAATCCCACCTGAAATAAATAAATTTAATTAATATATATATTTTTTGTTAAGGGGGTGGGGGGTTTAGGGGGGGGGGTTTAGGGGGACAGGCTTGGGGGGGTTTAGGGGGGTGCAGGTATAGGAGGACAGGCTTTGGGGGGGGTTTAGGGGGGTGCAGGTATAGGGGGACAGGCTTTGGGGGGTTTAGGGGTGTGTGGGAATAGGGGGACAGGCTTGGAGTGGAAAGAAAGCCTGTCGTCTATTCCCGCACCCCCCTACCCCCCCCCCCCCAAGCCTGTCCCCCCTACTACCGCACCCCCCCAAGCCTGTCCCCCTACTCCCGCACCCCCCAAGCCTGTCCCCCTACTCCCGCACCCCCCAAGCCTGTCCCCCTACTCCCGCACCCCACAAGCCTGTCCCCCTACTCCCGCACCCCCCCTACCCTGTCCCCCTACTCCCGCACCCCCCAAGCCTGCCCCCCTACAACTTGAGATGTGTTCGTTCTCTTGGAAGGTGCAGCCAACACTCTGAAGATTTTCTGCCCTTACTGAGAGAAATATGAAAATGAATGTCTGTGTGTGTTTACCTTCTGTTGCAGCCAATGTTCCTTCTCATTTACATACTAGAAATATGAAAATGAATGTCTGTCTGTGTGTGTTTACCTTCTGTTGCAGCCAATGATGATAGAATGAAGTAATCAATTGTTCCTTCTCATTTACATACTTGCATCAACAAAGATCATGGTGGATAATTTATGACCTAACTACACCAACACCACCCACCCACCTTGACCTGACACTAAGCATAGACCTACACCACCTGACATAGCAGCTGTCAGGTGAGGTTGTCCACTCATACACCTCCATCCCTTACCTTACCACATACCTTATACCTTATAATTAGAATATGTATGTATATGTTATGTGTGTGTGTGTGTGTGTGTGTGTGGGATACAGTTTATTCTCTCTCTCTCTCTCTCTCTCTCTCTCTCTCTCTCTCTCTCTCTCTCTCTCTCTCTCTCTCTCTCTCTCTCTACCTGTGACCAAGACTAAGAGACAGGAAATGGAAACTTTATGTGGAATTGACTATAGTAATAATATTAATAATAATTGTGATAGCTACCGTATATTATTATTTATAATAATAATAATAATAATAATAATAATAATAATAATAATAATAATAATTACCTTTTCGTTTTAGTTTTAAGTACTTCATTAATAACAGCTTCTATAATAATAATAATAATAATAATAATAATAATAATAATAATAATAATAATAACAATAACAATAACATTAATAATAATAATAATAATAATAATAATAATAATAATAATAATAATAATAATAATAATAATAATAATAAAAATAATAACAATAATAATAATAATAATAATAATAATAACAGTATTATTAATAATAATAATAATAATAACATAATTACCTTTTCATTATCATATTTAGTCGTGGGATTATTAGGATTACTATTCATGTTGGCAGCCATCTTGGATTAGTTGACGTAAATTAATCCCTCGCTGGCAATCCTCTCCTGAAATATATATGTAAAATAATAATAATGATAAAAATAATCCTATGTAAATCCTTTCTTGGTGTAAATCTTCTATATTAATAATAATAATAACAAAAATAATAATAACAATAATAATAACAATGATAATAACAATAATGATAATAATAATGTTAATAATAATAATAACGATAATAACAATAATAATAATTATTATAATAATAATAATAATGTTAATAATAATAATAACAATAACAATAATAATAATAATAATAATGTTAATAATAATGTTAATAATAATAACAACAATAACAATAATAATAATAATAATGTTAATAATAATGTTAATAATAATTTTCATGTTGATGTCTGGAGTTGTTGTTCTATTTGGACAATTTCTGACAACATTTCTGTCCTTGTTTCATTATTTGTTATTGTTGAGGGCTGGTGTGTGTGTGTGTGTTGTTGTTGTTGTTGTTGTTGTTGTCGTCGTCATAATAGTGCTGTTTAATATAATGTTTGTTTAATTTTGATCTCTTCCTCATAAGGCTCTTCCTTTCTTTAGATATTGTTTGTTGTCTAGACCTTATAGGCTTTTTGGGGAATATAATATTATCTGTGACAAATGTCTAGCATAGTAGAGGCTTGGAGTGGATAGAAAGCCTGTCCCCTATTTCCGCACCCCCCTAACCCCCCCTCCAAGCCTGTCCCCCTACTTCCGCAACCCCCTACCCCCCCCCCCCCCAAGCCTGTCCTCCTACTCCCGCACCCCCCTACCCCCCCCAGCCTGTCCCCTACTCCCGCACACCCCTAACCTCCCCCCCCCAGCCTGTCCCCCTACTCCCGCACCCCCCTAACCCCCCCCCAGCCTGTCCCCCTACTCCTGCACCCCCCTAACCCCCCCCCAAGCCTGTCCCCCTACTCCCGCACCCCCCAAGCCATAATGTCAGAGTTGATATTTTGTAAAGCCAAGTCCCAGTGTGTTGCTGGTAATGATTTATTCAACTCTCCCCAGTCCACTTCATCACTGTTAAAATGGAGAGCTCTGAAACCCTCTTGCTTTGACACATATTTTTGGGTATTTTTCACATTTTTCTTCTTTGTCAGTGTTACTAGAATCAGTTTATGATCAGAGAAATTTGTGATATCAGTTCTGTACCCATGAACTAGCTCTTGATTATTAGTTATAGTAAAAGATCCAAGATGTTTTTATCTCTAGTTTGGTTCTGTGATTTCTAGGCTTAAGAAATACTGGTTCATAAACTGATGTGGATTATTGGTTGATGTTGATTATTGGTTGATGTTGATTATTGGTTGATGTTGATTATTGGTTGATGTTGATTATTGGTTGATGTTGATTATTGGTTGATGTTGATTATTGGTTGATGTTGATTATTGGTTGATGTTGATTATTGGTTGATGTTGATTATTGGTTGATGTTGATTATTGGTTGATGTTGATTATTGGTTGATGTTGATTATTGGTTGATGTTGATTATTGGTTGATGTTGATTATTGGTTGATGTTGATTATTGGTTGATGTTGATTATTGGTTGATGTTGATTATTGGTTGATGTTGATTATTGGTTGATGTTGATTATTGGTTGATGTTGATTATTGGTTGATGTTGATTATTGGTTGATGTTGATTATTGGTTGATGTTGATTATTGGTTGATGTTGATTATTGGTTGATGTTGATTATTGGTTGATGTTGATTATTGGTTGATGTTGATTATTGGTTGATGTTGATTATTGGTTGATGTTGATTATTGGTTGATGTTGATTATTGGTTGATGTTGATTATTGGTTGATGTTGATTATTGGTTGATGTTGATTATTGGTTGATGTTGATTATTGGTTGATGTTGATTATTGGTTGATGTTGATTATTGGTTGATGTTGATTATTGGTTGATGTTGATTATTGGTTGATGTTGATTATTGGTTGATGTTGATTATTGGTTGATGTTGATTATTGGTTGATGTTGATTATTGGTTGATGTTGATTATTGGTTGATGTTGATTATTGGTTGATGTTGATTATTGGTTGATGTTGATTATTGGTTGATGTTGATTATTGGTTGATGTTGATTATTGGTTGATGTTGATTATTGGTTGATGTTGATTATTGGTTGATGTTGATTATTGGTTGATGTTGATTATTGGTTGATGTTGATTATTGGTTGATGTTGATTATTGGTTGATGTTGATTATTGGTTGACGTTGATTATTGGTTGACGTTGATTATTGGTTGACGTTGATTATTGGTTGACGTTGATTATTGGTTGACGTTGATTATTGGTTGACGTTGATTATTGGTTGATGTTGATTATTGGTTGATGTTGATTATTGGTTGATGTTGATTATTGGTTGATGTTGATCCTCTCGACTCCCTCCTTCAATACACCCCTGTACAGGCTTGGGGGGGGGTTAGGGGGGTGCGGGAATAGGGGACAGGCTTTCTATCAACTCCAAGCCTGTCCCCCTATTCCCGCACCCCCCCAGTCCCCCCCAATCCTGTTATTATCAGATCTTGTGTGGACGGTTGTAGCTGGTCCAGGGTCTGCTTAAGGTGGTGATTCTTTTTTGGTACATTGGAGTGCCTTGATTCCTCCAAAGTATGGTAGGAAACAGGACCGGAAAAGCAAAAAATAATGGTGTTCTGTTGCTTGGAATAGTTTGGAAGATTCAGCTGCTCCAGAATTACCCACACAAAACTTCCACCTTATGTATAGTGAGGATGTCTCGGAAGTTTTGCTGGCTGCACTGAGGGGGTCGATATAAGTTGACTAAGATAAGTGAAAGCTTTTTGACGTGGAGTACCAAAATTTCAACTTGCCTATTTGAGTAAGTTAAGAGAACCTCAGTATTGGATGCCAGGTCCTTTCTAATGTAGGTTATTGTATCACCATGTCACCTATCTATTCTGTCTGCCCTGAAAATTGTGTAATTTTGTAGCTGGATTTTGGTATCAGTAATGTCGTCACATAGGTGGGATTCCATTAGTGCGAGGAAAGCTATGTCTTCAAGATATGCAAGGTCAGAAAGGAAAGGTACTTTGCTTCTATTGGACTTGGGGTACAGGCCTTGTATATTTCCAAACTGGGGCTAGTTGCGGTATATTCTGTGCTTGCCTCTCCATCTGGTTTTGTATTATCATTCCTTGGGCATCTACTATTTTGCTCAAGTTGTCCATTTGTGATTGCATTTCTGACATAATAATTTCTAAAAAAGTTGGCCTAGACTGGGTGTTTCCATAACTGGTAGCTTCATTTTGGCTATATTTTTGCTGATGTCCTGGAGCAATTTTTTGGGCATTGTTTGTGGCCCCAGACATCGGTTGATTTTGTGCTGGTTGGTCAGGTTGTTGTGGTTTAGTGCCATGGATGTGAGTGTATGTGCGTTCTTTGTTGAAGCACTCGCGCCTCTGCACAGCATTGGGTGGTATTTTTGACACTTTTGTCCTGATTTGCAGCCTTGGTTGCCTCTTGGTCCATGTTGAATTAATCTTTGGCAAGGCTTAGGGTGATCAAATTTACATCCTCTACCACTTATTCCATATTTGCAGACACCCCTCTTGTAGAAGCGACAGATAGGCCTACTCACATTTGTATTGCGCAGCGGCATTTCGTTCGAGGCGGTGGCTGAAGCAGAGTTTGAAATGTCTCTTTGGTTTGTTTGCATTAAGTTTGTAGTCACATTTGAGATATTATTATAATTTGGTACTTCCCTACCCTTCTTTGATTGTGGTGGTGATGGGGGGAGGGGGTGCTTCTCTGTTCTCTTAAGGCTGTGGTGTTGGTGGTGTTCTATCCTCCAGCTGGTGGGAGTCCAGTGTGTTTCTTTGTGTTGGTGCCCTCTGAGTCCCAGTGGATTCCCTATCCCCTCCAGTTTCATTATTGGCTGGATCTTGATGCATTTGTTGGGTTGGTGTTGGCTTATTGTTAATACTTTCTTCAATTTTGCAGTTTTCTATTTCTGTATACAACTTTTTATAGTTGGCATGGTTGTTCTTTGTACATGCTTGGCATGTATATTTTTGGTTTGACTTAGTGAGTGTAATCAGTAGGTATGTTGGCAATTCAGTACAATAATAATTAATCCACATATTACAATCATTGCACTTAATACCGGTGTCACTATGTCTTTGGCAAACACTGCATGGATAGGTGTTCCTTTCTAATTCGCTGAGAGTTTGGTTAGCCTGGTCATTGTTTACATTTCCCTGATGGCCTGCCATGCTGTCCTAACCTCTTTATTGCACAAGTTTTTCAGCGAAATATTCACAAGCACAGCTGTTTCCCAATTCACATACACACACTGATACCGGCGGAGCTCCGTGAGACACGTCCTTTCACCATGGTATCTCAACCATGTCAAATACCACTGCAAAGTCTATTACTTTTTCACCTTCCTCATTTCTCTCTCTTATACCCCATCCACCATGTATTCTCTCAATGACTTTTCTATCACTTCCCACGTGGCCATTCACATCTCCTCCAAGGACAATTCTCTCCTTCTCACCCATCATAGTGATTTATGCATCCATCTGTTGCCAAAAATCCTCCTTCTCCTCTATACTGCAACCAGTTTGTGGAGCATAGGCACTGATGATGTTAAATGTGTCTTTTCCATACATTAGCTTAATGCTCATCACTCTGTCACTACACCTGTTAATGACCACAGGTTATATAGTATGCCAGCTATATAATAATATGCTATAATAATAATATGCTAACCTATAAAACACTTGTCAGTTAACATAGGCACAAGAGATAACTTAGTCCATAGTCCTGGAGTGGCGGCGTCTACGTCGTGGGACCACCCCCCAAGGTTCCCAAGGAAGGAAGCTATGGGGGCCAAACCGTCACAACATCACCCCGCCCCGCACCAGGGGGCGCGAGTCCCTGGGAACGGCTTCGGTCACCCGGGCAATACCACACCCTCACACAACACACACAACTACACATTTTTTCATCACCGAGGAATGATTCTCCGGCTGTCATTTCTCGGCTTCTCCTTCTAGCCGGAGACATTGAAAGCAATCCTGAACCCATAAACAAATACACATGTCCGACATGCTCTAAACCCATCACATCAAGTATGCAGACAAAAGGTTCAGTTCAATGCAACTCTTGTAAGAACTGGACCCACTTATTATGTACAACATTAGCATCCATGAAACACTACACAAACACATGGACCTGTTCCACATGTCCCTCACCTCTTCCATCACCACAACCTCCACCACCCTCACCATCACTCCCACCTCCATCACCCTCACCTCCACCACCCTCACCATCACCCACACCTCCATCACCCTTACCATCACCCTCACCTCCATCACCCTTACCATCACCCACACCTCCACCAAACCTCACCATCACCCACACCTCCATCACCCTTACCATCACCCACACCTCCATCACCCTTACCAACACCCACACCTCCATCACTCTTACCAACACTCCCACCTCCACCACCCTTACCAACACCCACACCTCCATCACCCTTACCATCACCCACACCTCCATCACCCTTACTTCCAACAACAACAATACCTCCACCTCCTTCCCTACCACACTCTCCTCTCACCCACACTCTCCTCTCCCCCCCACACTCTCCTCTCCCCCCCCCCACACTCTCCTCTCCCCCACACACTCTCCTCTCCCCCGTACAGCAACACCTAACACACACCGCACACACAACATTAACATACTTCAACCAAACACAGATGGCATAAACACCGAAAAACAAGAACTCACACACTTCATCGTACAACATAATATACACATTGACATCTTACAAGAAACAAAATTACACAACATAAACAAAACACCTACATTCACCAATTTCACCTCCATCAGACAGGACCGGGCCAACGGAAATGGCGGTGGACTCATCACCCTAGTCCATAAATCCCTTAATTATATAGAAACCAGTGTGGAACTCAAATCCCTCCTCCCTCACTACGACACCCCCACAGAAATTCAAAGTATCAAAGTCCGCACTGGTAAATCATCCAATATCACAATAGTTAATTTATACATCCCCCTTCAAAACAGCCCAACAGTTCCCCAAAACTTCTCCCCCCAGCTCCATCAAACCACCAACCAACCTGACCTCATCCTGGGTGGTGATTTCAACGCCAAGACGTCGGCCTGGTATGTCAACAACCTAGACACAGACAGAGGGCTTGAAATCCTTGCACAAACTGACTGCCTCATTTCATTAAACAACCCACATCAACACACTCATATCCCTCACCAAGCCCTCTTCCAACCATCCTCTCCTGACATATCCTTCTGCTCTCCCAACCTCTCCCCCAGAACATCATGGAGGGTGGTCAGAACCCTCGGCTCTGACCACCTTCGAATCATAATCACCACAAAAACAAGAATCACCCCAGTTGGCCACAGACACACATACACAAATTACAAAAGTGCTAACTGGGAAGCCTTCACTACTGAAACAGAACAACACTTTGAAACACTGAATAGTACACCCATCACAAACATCAACACAGCTGTTCAAAAATTCAATGCAATTATACAAAATGCAGACAAACAGCACATCCCTAGAGGTAACAGAAGAAAACACAACCCCAACTTTACAACAGAAATTCAAGACCTCATCAAACAACGTGACACACTTAAACACACATCCCCAACTCCTCTTACACAACACACAATAAACCAAATACAAGCACTAAATACACAAATAAACAACAAAATTAAGGAACAAAAAACACTTAACTGGCAAAGCTTTGTCAACACACTTAACCACACAACTAACACCAGCAAACTCTACAAAACACTAAACAGCATCACACTGTCCAACAGCAACACTACAAAATCACATGCAGCCATCACAACAACAGACACTATACCCTCTAACAATCAACAAGCAAACACACTCATCCAACATTTTTCTCACGTCAGCAACCTTCACCCTCATCCTGAAGACAGACAAATCATTAGACGCAAGAGACGTTTCCCCTCTGACCCAGACTATACACCATTCACAAATCATCAGACGAATCATATCATTCACAACTTAAAACACTCACCTGCCTGTGGCCCTGACAACATCAGTAACATACACATTAAACACCTTGGACCACAAGGCATACAAGCACTCACTAACATAGCAAACAGCAGCTACTCACACAACACATTACCCAACATCTGGAAACACGGAAACATCATCCTCATCCCCAAACCCAATAAAGACCCCACACTACCCTCATCATACCGTCCCATCACCCTTCTTTGTACCCCTCCAAAATCACTGAGCGCCTCATCATTAAACTAATCACACCACACATCCCCCTTGCATCTTCACAACATGGCTTCAGACCGCTACACTCAACAAACACTCTTCTTACAGACCTCACACAAAGAATTTTTGATGGCATCAACACAGATAGGCCCCCACACAGAACACTCTTAGTTACATTGGACATTAGTAAGGCATTTGATGCCATCCCCCGCCACAACCTCACAAACAAAATATACAACACAAACATGCATAATAACACCAAAAGATGGCTGGCCAGCTTCTTGGGAGGAAGAGTAGCCCATGTTACATTTGCTGGTCAGTCATCTAACATTAAAAGTTTCACCAATGGTGTCCCCCAAGGTTCTGTACTCTCATCCACCCTTTTCAACCTATACATGCACGACATACCAACACCCCAGGCACCACAAATACACATAGCCTCCTACGCAGACGACATAACACTCACATGTACACACAGAAACGCAGACACAGCCATTCTCATCCTCCAACCCTACCTCAGCACACTTAATGCCTGGTTCACCACAAACAGACTTAAAATAGCACCCACCAAGTCAACTGTCACCCTTCTCACCAACTGGAACGTAGAACACCGCTACACACCACACCTCACCATAAACAACACACCTATACCACACACACACCCAAAATACTTGGCATAACATACAATACGTCCATGACATTCAAACAACATATCACGGCCATCAAAAGCAAATGCATGCAAAGACTTAAAGCCCTCAGATCACTTGCCAGCACAACATTCGGACACAACAAAGAATCTACAATCACAGTATACAAACAATATATTCGATCAGTGATGGATTATGCAAGCCCTGCCTGGGCCTCAAACCTCACTGAGACTCATCACAACACCCTTCAAACGATACAGAACAGAGCCCTTAAGACAATCACAGGCAGCACAGTTACCACACCTACAGACCATCTACACTATGAAACCAAAATCCTCAAAATGAAAGATCATCTTGACGTGAGAGGCACACAAACACTTGCTGCAGCCTCCACAAACCCACACCATCCACTACACTACATGGCACAACACCAACACATGCCAAGGAACATCAAAACAACACCCAGTACACGATACAACACACAAATACTATCATCTCTTACACCCTGCCCACCCCAAACCAATCTCCAGAAACACATCCATACTCAAATCACTCATCAATCCATCCAAACACTCAAAAACAACACACAGCTGCATGCACGACCTCCTGACATACACCCATCTGAATCCTCCCTTCCCCGTGAGGACAGAGTCCACCTGGCCAGGCTGCGGTGTGGCCATCACCCGGCCCTTCTGACATATCAGAAGAGGCTGGATGGAGCCATTGCGGATGCCTGTCCGGGATGCAACACAGCACCCAATTCTATTAAACACATTTTTGAAGACTGCAACGCACACAACCACACTCGACAACAACACAACATACACTCTCTGAGGGCACTGTGGGAAAGCCCGGTTCAGGCAATGGCCTTCCTCAGGAGCTCGGGGCTGCTCGGCCAGACAGCTTGAGAAACTTCAACAACAACAACAACAACAACTTAGTCTGTATAGTAAAGAAATAATGTGTATGTATTAGCTATAGTAATGTTGTAATAACATTTTAATTAATGAAGATATGACAGATAATATAATAATAATATTATTCAAAATTTTGATATGGTAATATAATATGTACTGTGTTAATCTTTATTATTAGGTTTTGTAAAAATTTGAAACTAATTAGGTTTTATTTTGTTGCAGAGTTGTGTAGTTTGTTGTTGTTGTGTGTGTTGTTGGTGAGTGTGTTTTGTGTATTACAGTCTTCTATAATGTGTTTAATAGAATGGAGTGTTGTGTTGTTGGTGAGTGTGTTTGTGTGTATTACAGTCTTCCATAATGTGTTTAATAGAATGAAGTGTTGTGTTGTTGGTGAGTGTGTTTGTGTGTATTACAGTCTTCAATAATGTGTTTAATAGAATGGAGTGTTGTGTTGTTGGTGAGTGTGTTTGTGTGTATCGCAGTCTTCAATAATGTGTTTAATAGAATGGAGTGTTGTTGATGAGTGTGGTTGTGTACTTTGCAGTCTTCAATAATGTGTTTAATAGAATGGTGTGTTGTTGATGAGTGTGGTTGTGTACTTTGCAGTCTTCCATAATGTGTTTAAAAGAATGAAGTGTATGTTGTGTTGTTGGTGAGTGTGGTTGTGTGTATCACAGTCTTCCATAATGTGTTAAATAGAATGGAGTGTATGTTGTGTTGTTGGTGAGTGTGTTTGTGTGTATTACAGTCTTCCATAATGTGTTTAATAGAATGAAGTGTATGTTGTGTTGTTGGTGAGTGTGGTTGTGTGTATTACAGTCTTCCATAATGTGTTTAATAGAATGGAGTGTTGTTGGTGAGTGTGTTTGTGTGTATTACAGTCTTCAATAATGTGTTTAATAGAATGGAGTGTTGTGTTGTTGGTGAGTGTGGTTGTGTGTATTACAGTCTTCCATAATATGTTTAATAGAATGGTGTGTTGTTGATGAGTGTGGCTGTGTACTTTGCAGTCTTCCATAATGTGTTTAATAGAATGGAGTGTATGTTGTGTTGTTGGTGAGTGTGTTTGTTTTTATTACAGTCTTCAATAATGTGTTTAATAGAATGGTGTCGTGTTGCCTGGAATAGTTTGGAGGAATCTTTTGCTCCAGATTTACCACCCAAAACAAAGTGCTAGATATCCCCTTAATGTGTAATAATTATTATTTTGTAGATGTTACTGTAACAAGAACCTTCCCCAGGATTCATTACCAAGATGATAAAACAATTACTAACAACAACAACAACAACACATCTAATGGTAGGATAATGTGTTAGGGGGGTGTGGGAATAGGGGGACAGGCTTTCTAACCCCCCCCCCAAGACTGTCCCCATATTCCCTCACCCCCCCTAACCCCCCCCAAGCCTGTCCCCCTATTCCTGCACCCCCCCAAGCCTGTCCCCCTATTCCCGCACCCCCCAAGCCTGTCCCCCCTATTCCCGCACCCCCCAAGCCTGTCCCCCTACTCTTGCACCCCCCAAGCCTGCCCCCTCGTCCTTTATTTTCTACAGCTGCCTACAGGTTCAAATAATTGTTTAGCCTATATGGAAAGGGATCATTATTATTATATGCCTTTGTTTGTACTAATGTCGTGTTTTTGTCATCCAAGCAACACGAAGCTAGCTTGGTTTCACAAAGCCAAGGCCTATACAGACAGAGAGCTGGTCCATTCTAGGTCTCTATCCACCCATCTCAGCTCGTCATTATTTCATTTGTTCATCGTACTGTTTATCCACGATATATTATCTATATTGTTTTATAATGTTAAACAGGAAAGTATATAAAGAAAGTAACATTTTAATTATTATATTTAGACAGTGAAGGCTATACATATAATTATGCCACCACTAGACCCCTTATCATGACAACCTGCACTTTATAATGAGGTCTGTAGAGTCTATCTGTGCCTTTATTATAACTCCACTCACTTGTTACAGTCATCTCATCTACAGACATAACTGCTAACCTTTCAAGTTCATCATTAGACAAAACTGAATGCAAAATGTCAGGCTCACAAGCAAAGTTGTTAGCTCTCTCATTTAATGTTGATTTGCAAGGCACAGGCATTCCCTCTTTCTTCCTCAGATACTCATAGCACTTGGGACTCATACTTCTCAGAGTCAATGCTGAAGTAATAATTATATTTATCAGACCATTTCCTTACACCCCTCTTGTTAATAATTAATGCATCAATTTGTGAAGAAATAAACATTGGTTTCAAGACACCTTCTACTACAGCATGAATATTACTATTGTTGGACTCAGACTCAAGTCAGTTCACTTTTGTTTTCAGTGTATCATTTTCCACTTGGAGCTGTCTCTTTCCTTCTTCTAACTTTTTAATTTTCTGTTCTAGCTCATTACACATATGTGTGTCTCATTGCCTTCCCGTGTACCACTATCTTCCTAATTTTCATTATTCACACATTCATTATCATCATCATCATCATTTTCGTTTAACGTTCGTATTTTCCCATTTAGGATGGGGTTGGACGGGCGATGACTGCTCTCCACATCTGTCTATCTTGTACCGTATGTTCTTCTATCCCCATTAAATTCATATCCCAGTCCACTACTTTTACCATCACTACCGGTATTATTAGGAAGTATTTCATAACCATCAGCAGGTTCTTTTATTAATAATGTACTTTTTAGTTTGTGTGTCTTGTAATCGTGGTGCCTGTCCCTTTAGGGTATTCATGTTTTATTAATTGTGTAGATGACAATTTTATGTTGGGCGGTATATGACCTTGGCTGTTGCACCGCCAGATGCTTAGTTGCATCAAAATAAATCAAATCAAATCAAATAACCATCAGTAGCTCCAACATCAGCACAGCTTTCTTCATTTACTGCTACAGACAGCATATCTTGAATTGTTCTCTTGTGACCCCGTTTTGCAGACCTTGTTGCTCTCTCACTTGTTATTGTTTGTATTAAAATACATTTTTCCAATACCATCCATTGAACACATGCTCATACTATGTTAATTTTCACACCTTTGCATTTAATATGACAATTTCTGTCGGACATTGTTATTAAAACACACACACACACACACACACACACACACCTTGAGGCAAAAATAAAGATGGAATTGCATCAGTCTTTATAGTTCTTTGTCGTTGTGGAGTATCAATACCAAGGAGACGGCTCTTCAAATCATCCTTGAAGTCACAGTTTGCAAAGTGTATGGAGCACACTACAGCATTAGTTGTGTTAATTTTATCACTTCTGCAACAAGAATTGATCCATCGTTGTCTCAGATGTTCTTCCTTTGGGAAGCGAGCGTATCTAATGTTTGTACCAGCAGTTTTCTGTCTAGTATTATTGCACCCATAGACAGAACAATTTTTTTTTTTTTATATACTGTATATATATATATCTTTCAACATTGGACATAGGCTTCATCAAGCCCGTTACCATGGCCCAGGTCAACTGCTACTCACACACACACGTCACGACTTCCGAACTGGTATTCAGCCACAGAGGGAGGGAAGTGAGGGTAATTCCCAAATACTGCAGCTGTTATGGTACCAGTGAGGGTGTTATGTTACCAGTGAGGGTGTTATGGTACCAGTGAGGGTGTTATGGTACCAGTGAGGGTGTTATGGTACCAGTGAGGGTGTTATGGTACCAATGAGGGTGTTATGGTACCAGTGAGGGTGTTATGGTACCAGTGAGGGTGTTATGGTACCAGTGAGGGTGTTATGGTACCAGTGAGGGTGTTATGGTACCAGTGAGGGTGTTATGGTACCAGTGAGGGTGTCATGATACCAGTCAGGGTGTTATGGTACCAGTGAGGGTGTTATGGTACCAGTCAGGGTGTTATGGTACCAGTCAGGGTGTTATGGTACCAGTCAGGGTGTTATGGTACCAGTGAGGGTGTTATGGTACCAGTGAAGGTGTTATGGTACCAGTGAGGGTGTTATGGTACCAGTGAGGGTGTTATGGTACCTGTGAGGGTGTTATGGTACCAGTCAGGGTGTTATGGTACCAGTCAGGGTGTTATGGTACCAGTCAGGGTGTTATGGTACCAGTGAGGGTGTTATGGTACCAGTGAGGGTGTTATGGTACCAGTGAGGGTGTTATGGTACCAGTGAGGGTGTTTTACGACGTTCGGTGGCCTTATAGTTAGTGCCTCAAACTCAAATCGGAAGAGTAAATATTCTCAGGCCCTCACCTGAGAGGATCAATCTCCCGACCTCCAGGTTACGAGTCCAGGACACTAACCACTCGGCCACCTCCCCTACAATTGCTAGGCATATCTGTAGCTTAAATAAACTGCTGCCACAGTGACCTACTCAGACCCTAGTCAAACTGAGAAATGAAATAATTACCGACTGAGATGGGTGGACAGGGACCGAGAATGGAGCAGCTAGCTGACGTCATCATCTCCCTGGGACTCGTCTCGTGCTCTCTGGCTGGCTGACCTGTATGACTAGGCCATGCACCAAGCGAGCTTCACCCTGTACTATTTTTGTGGGTCAAATGGATGCGAACCTGTGCCAAGCAATAGCCGCTGAAATCAAACCATCTTGGCATTCAAAGCAACCCAGTACTTGGTAACAGTGTTGGTGCCACTTGGTAGTCACCTGACAACAACAATATGGACCACAGATAATTGAAATTGGCTTAATTAGTACATGTAACTTGCAATCAGCGCTAGATAAACAAAAATAATGATGTAATAAGATGTTGTAGTATTATTTAAGGAGGTATAATAGGCTGCTTGGATAATTTTTGTACATATTATTATTGAAGACAAAAAGGATTACAATTTTTTAACCAGTACTTATACTGCTGCAGAGGTCTTAATCTAAATAATATTTATTATTACAGATAAATGTGGTTACTCAAGTTAATTGATTCTTTACCTAACATACCTAACCACGAAATTTTGGTGAAATTTCAACATGTCAGAATTGGTATAATAGCCATATTTTCATTAATAGTGTCCAATTGTTGTTTTTTTCTTCACCTAATCTCAAGATATGAGGCAGAAGGCTGTGTACCTATATTAATAATTATGATGATTTTATTTGGAGATCAGTTGGCCTTCTCTTTGGTTACTTTAAATGTTACCCAAGTGTATTCCTACTAATATTAACCCTTTTATTGCTTTCCTAAGATATCACCATTCCGTCAAATGATAATTTTTGGGCAATTATATTGGTTAAGCACCTTTGGCAAGCCAGTTGTAAACACGACATAAGTAAACTGTGCTTTGTGTATAGTATGGTGTACTGGGTGTGTGTTTTGATGTTTCTTGGCATGTGTGTGTGTTTTGTTGTGGATGGTGTGTGTTTATGGAGGCTGCAGTAATTGTTGGTGTTTTGTTTGTGGGTTTGTGTAGGCTGTAGTAAGTGTTTGTGTATTTTGTTATGTAGTGTAGTGGATGGTGTGTGTTTGTGGAGGCTGTAGTAAGTGTGTGTGTGTGTTTTGTTATGTAGTGTAGTGGATGGTGTGTGTTTGTGTAGGCTGTAAGTGTGTTTGTGTATTTTGTTATGTAGTGTAGTGGGTGGTGTGTGTTTGTGTAGGCTGTAGTAAGTGTGTGTGTGTGTTTGTTACCATGTAGTGTAGTGGGTGGTGTGTGTTTGTGGAGGCTGTAGCATGTGTTTGTGTGTGAGTGTGTGTGTGTTTTGGGGGGTGCGGGAGTAGGGGGACAGGCTTGAGGGAGGGGGGGTTAGGGGTGTGTGGGAATAGGTGACAGGTTTTATACCCACCCAAGTCTGTCCCCCTATTCCCGCACCCCCCAAGCCTGTCCCCCTATTCCCGCACCCCCCTAACCCCACCCCAAGCCTGTCCCCCTACTCCCGCACCCCCCAAAACCCCCCCAAGCCTGTACCCATATTCCCGCACCCTCCAAACCACCCCCCCAAGCCTGTCCCCTATTCCTGTAGTGGATGGTGTGTGTGTGAGTGTTTTGGCATGTATGTGTGTGTGTGTGTGTGTGTGTTGTTTTACCATGTAGTTTAATGGTCAAAGAGAATGATTGATTGATTGATAGATATTAGGTGTTGCAACAGTGAGGTCATATAGCTCCAGAGAAAGATAATAGAGAAATTTGATAGCAAGTAGCAACCAAATACAAAGGTAAGTAAGTGTTATTATATACTGTCTGTCTGTCTGTCTGTCTGTCTCTCTCTCTCTCTCTCTCTCTCTCTCTCTCTCTCTCTCTCTCTCTCTCTCTCTCTCTCTCTCTCTCTCTCTCTCTATATATATATATATATATATATATATATATATATATATATATATATATATATATATATATATATATATATATATATATATATATATATATATATATATATATATATATATATATATATATGTGTATATGTATATGTATATGTGGAGGTGATGTTTACTGCCGTTGCGCTGCTGGATGAGAATCTGTTGCCGGGCCACGTGCCCTCTTGCTCGTGTGGGCGTCCATGAGAGAGTCGGCCAGCTCTCCATACTGCTGAAGTGTGAGGGTTGGCTGGGCAATGAGGTGCAGCTGGAACTGGGGTGGCATCAGTTTGGTGTGTCTTGTTTTTAGTATGAAGTCTGGTAGAGGTTTACCTGCCGCTTAGTTGAGGCATTGCATTTGTCGAAGGAGTGCAGATTTGCGCCTCCCTTCCAACTGCACGTTTTCCAGGTCCTTGAAGTTTTGTATGGTGGTATTCCCGTGTGCAGCCGTGATAGCAGCTTTCAGACCCTCATAACGTGCCCCAGGAGTTAATGTTGGCAGCGAAGGTGTGATTGAGGCGAATATTTCCGTCAGCAGAGCCCTGATGACTGCCTGGTACTTATCGTCATCAGAAATATTGCTTCCCCTCCAGGCTTCCTCTATGTGTGCCAACCATGTGTGTGTGTCAAATGAGAATGGCGGGACAAATGGAATAGACATTGTGGGTGCGTGTTGGGTGTCATGTGTGATGACTGATTGAGATGTTTGTGCAATGTTAGTAGTGTCTTGTGTGGCTGGTAACATGGTATGCATGAAAGAGTGTTTAGGAATGGTATGGAAGTGTATGGTGTGAGTATGAACGTAGATGGACTTTATGGGGAGTGTTTGTCGGTAAGGATGTGGATGAAATATGTTGTAGGTGGAGAGCTAGGCTTGGTGCATGTGGAGAAACACGTGGGTTAGTTGCAGGGAGTGGGAATGTAAGACAGTTGTGCAAGATACAAGATTGTATGAAGGGTTTGCGAATGTGGTTCTGATGAGTAGTAATGTATATTGGAGCTTGTGAATAAGACACGTGGTGAATGTGGTGGGTACTAAGAATGTGCAGGAACACGTGGAGTACGAATATTATGTGTGAGAGAGCTAGTTAATGAGAGGTATATGAACTGTATATGAGGAAGACGACTAATGGGAATGAGATAATTCGATAGCGTGCGGAAACACGTGTGCTAGAGGGTGAGAGTACGTAGCGTGTAGGGTGTGCGTTGGGTAAGGAAATGGGAAATATGGACAGGAAGTATGCAGACAATGCCAAGTTAGTGGTTTAGGTAATATATTGGAGAGAAAGGAAAGTGTAAAAAAGAAAAATAATTGGTAGGTAGGGAACGTAGCGCAAGGTACAGAGGTACGTGAGTTGGGAAATGGTGTTATAATAGGGAGGAAATATGGCGTGATGGGCACGTATGGAGTATGGGTGAATATGGTTAATGTTATGGGGTGAAACAGTGTGTGGGGTGTATGGTAGCACTTAGTACATGTAGTGTAACACTGGGAGAATGGTAGCACTCAGAACATGTAGGGTAACACGTGGTGGTACGGTAGCACTTAATAACACGTGGTAGTATGGTAGCACTTAGTTGATTTTATATTAACACTGTATTATCACTTGTGAGTTCACTGCATAAATATGTTTTCACTGTATCACTGTTCTATGTGAATATGAGGTTGAGAGGGGTATTTTACTTTCCAGGGTCACCACTGTAGCTTTTCCGTGCTGCTGGGTGAACAAATACTCCCTCGTACACTAAATACACTTTATTTCACCACCCTAAGGACACTTGGACATGGAAATAGTGGACATAAATAGGTACATTAAAAAGCGTATACTGTGTGAGGTTTCTGTGGTGTGCTGCAGGATGCTAGACACGTGAGTGTAAGGTTGTAGTGTGTGAGTAGTAAGGTGTGTGTTGCACAGCAGTGTATATGTATTATGTGTAAGAAGCATAGTATACTCAGAGTGAACGAGGTAGGGTTGCTTGTAGTGGAGGAGGCGAGCACAACCACGTGGAATCCCGACCAGGGCAGCGATGCGAGACAGCAGGTGAAGGTATTAGCGCAGGTGTCCAGCCACAGGGAGCCCGGCAAGGTAGCGAGGAGACAGGCGAGGCAGGAGAGGGTTGAGTCAGCTGGGCCAGGTGTGCGGGAAGTGAACGAGACCCGCTGTGACCGTCCCTTTTAAGCGCCAGGTGAGGTGTGCACGCAGGTCAGAGGTCGGCTGTGTTCGGATCAACTGTACTGTTGAGGGTCATCTTCATCGTCTTCCAGGAATCGAGACAAGCAAGAGTTCTCATAAATTTTGTGTGGTAAGAGCAATAAATCTGGGATGATGTCCTGGACAATTTTCTGCAACTCATCAAACTTGGCTGGTGTTGGAGGAGGTCCACCGCCAGTTTGGTTAATTTTCTTGACATTCTGCATGATCTTATTTCATTCTGTGAAAGAGAAGATAATCCATTTAGAGAAATTACAAGAATTTAGGAGGGGTAAAACTATGGAATCACACATCCATTCATTTGTGTTATTATTGGGAAGGAATCATCATGGAATGTACGGTAATTATTATTATTATTTTTTTATTTTTTTTTTGTTTATTTTTTTTTTTAAGAACTGCTTGTGGGAAATTATATATTATAATCCTTCTGCCACCCTTCTCCTACTCCTACAATCTTGTGGTAGAGCCTGGGAATTTATGGGTTTTGGGTGTAGGAAAATACACAAATAAGGGATAAACTGACCTTACATAATCTGGACCTAACCTTGGCATTCTTCAGTACAGACCAAATGGTATCTGCTGATCAAGAGATACATTTATGACCCATTTTATTGCTTAAGTGAGCAAGACCAACAACTAAAATCTTCATAATAATATAGTGCATAATGTGAAGTATAAATTTGCTGATTCTCATTTAAATACATGAGGTGGCATGATTCCTGTGATTATCCTATAAATTTAGTAAATTTATATCAACAAATAAGATCATGCATGAAAAATTATAAATTTTGGAACATATTCATGCATTGTTAATTTGGGCCACTTGTGAAACTCCATCTGAGACCTAATATGTGCCAGCTATGAAAAATATCACATGTATCTATCATCTCTTGCAAAAATAGCATAGGTACATTCTCAAAAAATAAGATAAAAAGATATTTCTACATAATAACTCTTACAACCAACAAAACAAGCAGAGGTTGGTGCAATATTACCCTAGGCTTCATGAATTAACTTACAATTACAATTGGGACAAAGTATGGGGTTACATTTGGTACCTGTAGACCAGTGTGTGTGTTAACTCACCTGGTTGGTTACCCCACACCATCATCAGTCTTAAGGCAAGGACAATTATATAGGACAACATACTTTGGTATAAAAGTAACACAACAACTATATAACTGTGCTCTTATGATAAATTAGACTTACTTTCTTCGAATCCATGGCATGAGTACCCTAATCAGTAACATTTGAGGGAAATGTCTATTATTTTGTACAACCAGCCACAGCCAACTCAACAGGGTGGTGCTGGACTGAAGTACACAAGAAGAGTTCTTCCTCTTCCTGTGACTGCAGTTTTTCCTCGCAAATATCAGCCTGACATGTTATAGAAATTGTTGATTGAAATACTGGACACCAAAGTGTGGAGAGAGTAACCAAGAAATATTATATTTTTTATATCTTTGATTTGTATTCCAATATTTTTATGATGAAATTAAAGGGTACCAGTGCATTTTGGCCATGCTTGATGTGTACGGGTAGAGGGTGATCTAAGTGAGAGTTTTAATATTGGTGTAGGGCTGAGACAGGGATGTGTTATGTCACCGTGGCTGTTCAATATATATATGGATGGTTGTATGAGAGAGATGAAAGCCAAAGTGAATGGTCTGGGGGTGAAACTGAGGCTGAATGAAGCAAATTGGTCCTTGGCAGCAAGTTTATTTGTGGATGACACTGTGTTGATGGCTGAGAGTGAAAGGGAGTTACAGAGAGTGGTGGACGAATTTCAGTCTGTGTGTAAACGAAGGAAACTGAAGGTGAATGTGGGTAAAAGTAAAGTGATGGTATTTGAGAGAGCAGAAACTGAAGTGATTGACTTTGCTACACCTTACAGAGTGGGAGTACCAACTGGGACGAAGTGTGAGATAACTCTGAGGGGTGAGAGGATGGAGAAAGTGAAGGAGTTTAAGTACCTGGGTACAGTTATGTGTAAACATGGGAGTATGGAAGGAGAAATTAGGGAGAGAGCAATGAGGGGTAGACAGGTCATAGGATCACTGGGGAGGATTATGAAGGGTAGAAGTGTGAGTATGGAAGTGAAAAGGGGACTACGAAACAGTATAATCCTGCCAACACTGACATATGCGTCGGAGACATGGACATGGAGTAGGGCGCATCAGTCTAGAATAGGTGCTGTGGAAATGAGTTACTTGAGAGGAGCATGTGGACTTACTAGATGGGATGGAGAAAGTAATGAGAGTGTATATGAGAGGTGTGGTATGAGTGAGAAAGCAATTGGTATTGAATGTGGAGTGGTTGAGAGAGTGAAGCGTGATACATTAAGATGGTTTGGACATGTAGACAGAATGCAAGGTGAGGAGTTTGTAAAGAAAGTGTATGGAAGTGAAGTTGTAGGACCTGGTGTGAGAGGCAGACCTCCGGTTAGATGGCAGAACAGAGTGGAAGAGTATGTAAAGGGGAGAAACATTAGGGGTAGAGGAGGGCTTGACCAAGTAAGGAGGGAGTGTTGGAACAGGGAGAACTGGAGGCACTTCTGCCGTGGCCACCCCCTTGGGGGGAGTTCCCGGAGGGAACGAGGCGTCAGAGCTATAGATAGATAGATAGATCCTCTAACTTAATTTAAAAGGCTCCACACACTGTTGTTTGTCCAAGTTACTCCCAGTAGTCTGCCTTTGTTAGATCTTGGTAATTTACCCAGGTTAGGTCCCAGTAATTTGGTCAAGTCCAGTTCAGTTAGCTTGGGTTAAGTCCTTTTCTTTCTCATAACTTGCAGAATGGATTTTGTTATTTTTTTATTTTCCTTTAAATAACCGGTTTCCTGTTATGCTTTCCCTATCTTAATTAGGCATGTGAGTAAGCAATCCA
Organism: Petrolisthes cinctipes; assembly: GCA_033782935.1. Taxonomy (NCBI): domain Eukaryota; kingdom Metazoa; phylum Arthropoda; class Malacostraca; order Decapoda; family Porcellanidae; genus Petrolisthes; species Petrolisthes cinctipes. The sequence goes on along the minus strand of JAWQEG010000599.1, from coordinate 159,023 downwards.
GACTACAGTTTGAAAGGTGGTACGATCAGTGATGTGAATTGAGAACTAATATCTATATAGGATCACAGTCTATTTGTTAATATCGGAGATGGAAATACTCAACTAATTATAAACTAGTTTTATTTACTATTATTTTTACACGAAAAGACATTAATGTAAATACAATAATAATACAAGACAACTACCCCCTTCCCTTGTTAAGATTTCCTAATCCCCGTTCAGCCAAACCAGGATAAGGAGTTTCCTGTATCTCACTGGCTTGCTGAGAACAAACCAGACATCAATCCCAAAACAAATAAACAATTATTACAATATATTATTCCCTTCCCACAATATCCCAAATAATTCCTAATAATACATTTTTTACAGTGAAGCCGAAATAAAGCTAATACAATACAAAAATACACATCTTAATCTCAAAATTCTAATAATATTATTCTTATTGTGAATTATTAATTGCCAGCAATTATTATTATTTTATATTTGCCACGAGGGTCAATCTACCAAGGGTTTGTTGCTAATAAATGGCTGCCTCTCCCAGCTGTCACCACCAAAAGCCGGGAAGAGAATGAGAGAAAAAAAACATATACATTAACTACTATGTCCTTATGTGAACACACGATATTCTTCAGTTATTTACTTTCCATCACTGGACTAACCAATTCACCATTCACAATATCATCAGTAATTTTACAATATATATATATGAGACCAATGAGAGCTAGCTTGAGCTCTTACCTGTCCCCACCAAAAGCCGGGAAGAGAATGAGGAAGAGAAAAGCCGGCATACCACCTTCTTCCCTCCTCTCCAACCCCTCCTTCAAGCAAAATAGTGCCCCTCGTATTTCATGTTCTAGCACTCTTATAAGTTACACCATCAAAAGTGTACATTCAGTTACATACTACCATTTACACACATTCCCCTACTCAAACACATTACCTTCTTCCTCTGTTAAAGTATTATATTACGGTAGTATATATATTCAAGGTATGTATTGCTCCGTGACATAGAAAATGGCCTTTTCCATCCTAACTAATTTGATAATTTTCTAAGTAAGTTACAGATAAAATGCAGGTACCATCATAGGATCATTAGGTTCGTAAATATATATTATAATTATAAATGCAGGTTATTCCCTGTAATCCAATTAATATTTTTCATTCACCCCCTAATCATTACGTATTTTTCCATCACTATTAATCCCACCTAGGGTTTTGATTATTCCTATATTTCTCATATTTACTTAACTACAATAATTATTTATATTGTTCATACATAACATCTAACTATAATAATTATATGTACTGTCCATATAATAACATCTTTCAAAAGAAGTTTACCACCACGACCACTAATAGACATTGATAATCTAGGCCTGGCTATTACGTACAATCTTATACTAAAAGCTTACCCTATCACCCGTAAATACTCCAAATAACTATATATATAAAAATAGGGGTGTTACACTACCGACACCAGTGGACATCACCAGCCTGCCTACCACCACCAGCAACCCGACATACACCCACAATCACACCACAGCACTGCCAAAACCCCAACATCTGCATGTATCATCAGAGGTTCGGCCATGTGGCAACTGGGGTTTCGCCACCAATCGCTGTCCTGTCAGACCTTCTCAGGTAAACGAATAAGGCAGTGGCAAGACAACGCCCTCCACACTACCACCTACTCAACGACACCCAACTCAGGGCCACGCAGCAACACACCTACCTTACAGCACCGTCATCCCCATACACCTCCTCCTAGCAACCACAACTCGTCTGCAAACCTCGCCACTGCTCCACTACCACCTGCCCTGCAACACTCCACCAAACCTGCACATACTCCTCACCCCACCACACACACTCTCCTGTGGGTGGAGGACCTAAAGTCGGGGGACAACTTCCTTGTTGACTCTGGTTCAGAGGTTAGTGTTGTGCCCCCGATGGCTAAAGACAGAGAGTGCCTGGGCTCCACAGCATACGTCCTCCTTGTTGCCAACAAGTCACCCATCGCTACGTTCGGCACAAGGAGCAGGGGCGTCACCCTACTTTGTCAGGAGTATGTAGTTTGGCCTTTCATCGTGGCTGACGTGCAGGCTCCCATCGATTCAATTTTTCAAATCCTCAACCTACAAATAAAACAATGAGCCAGCAGTATATAATCAGAGAGACTGGTTGTGGTCCTTGCAGTCAGCATCTCGGATGCTAAGTTATGTGGTGGTTGACAATTATTTGAATAATAAATGTTTAACACTATCAAAGTATAATCAATACCCTGTGGCATTACATGCGTTCTAAAATGAAAAAAATAAATATAAGAAATAAAATACTGGGAGATAATAAAGTTCATACAGCTGTTGCTTCATCACGTCAAAGAGGAATGTGAGGTTTACTCCATGTCAAGTATTTGAGAAGTCCACAGTTATCAGGGACAGCCAAGTCTTCAGAAACATGCAGGATATCATACTGTAGATACGATATTATACTCTATGTGCTGGAATACACACGAGTTATTTTTGTTTGTCTATATGACATAAAGGAGATCGCAGCAGTCCCACACCATATTATGTGCATAGGTATTCAATTGTATTTTTTTATCATAATAATTGGGGGCAAGTAGCAAAAATTCCCGTGGTGCCCCTGTTAATCTTCGGAGATCAATTGTTACACAACGCACAAAGCCGTTCTTATACCAGTCATAAAAAGGAAGCAAATGACACTGCCCTAAAGTGGATACGGTGTTGGCACGACAACATATGATGATGATGATTATAATAACTACAATAACAAAGTAGAACTAAACTATTTTTAAGTTTGTCAAAATAATAAAGCACATATTTAAGCAGACAGGATGTGGAGATTGAGAACTATACCTTCCACTTATCCCCCTTTCCGACTCTCCCTCCCATCAGTGAATGCTTCAAATGGAGCTCACAACTCATGGTTCAGGAATACTATCTTTGCTAGAGTTGACAACACTGTGGTGGCTACCGTCTGTTTACCTACCCTCTCTCTGACCCTGACTTCCACTGAGGGGGTACAGAAACTTTGGTGCGTGGCTGTACTTAGAATGTCTTCCGTCTTTCACTTGATATCAGGTTTAATCTGTAATCGGATTACACCATCTTGCTCAGGAGGTTTTGTTTTACTTGAGGAAATCTTTTATAACATAATTGATTTAATATTTGCTGGTAAAAAATGATTTATAAAAGTGGTATAAATATATTGGTGAACTTTGTTCACTTCTACTCATCATAATTACTTTGTTTCTTATTTTATCGAGTTGTGACAAACATATGTGAACTGTATAATCACTACTAAGACTAATGGTATCAAGTAAAATGGTTTATCTTGAATATGAGAAGAGTTAGAGTAAATAATATACAAAGATCTACTACCAGGAGTGTGGGTGACAGAGAGGATACTCACCTTGGTAATAATATACAAAGATATAGTACCAGGAGTGTGGGTGACAGAGAGGATACTCACCTTGGTAATAATATACAAAGATATACTACCAGGAGTGTGGGTGACAGAGAGGATACTCACCTTGGTAATAATATACAAAGATATACTACCAGGAGTGTGGGTGACAGAGAGGATACTCACCTTGGTAATAATATACAAAGATATACTACCAGGAGTGTGGGTGACAGAGAGGATACTCACCTTGGTAATAATATACAAAGATATACTACCAGGAGTGTGGGTGACAGAGAGGATACTCACCTTGGTGGAGCTGTAGCAAAGCAATGATGTCTACACCCCAGTAGAACACAAGTTTTGGACTGACTTTATTATTGTCATTATCATTATGTTTGTGTTATCACATAATTATTGTCCTGATGATATTATTATCATTTTTATTATTGTGTGTGTGTTACCACATAATTAATGTTCTGAAATTATTATTATTTTATTAGTGTGTGTATTTCTACATAATTATTGTCCTGTGGTATTATTATTATTATTATTATTATTATTATGTGCGTAATTCAACAAGTTAAGTTATTCTGTCAAAATCTTTGAAACAATACAACAATCAATGTAAACAAAGGAGATCTAAAGTCATTATTAATATTATAATCATATTTATTGAATAAAAAGATAACTACAGGATATAAGTAATAAAAATGAACTAGTTAATGTGAGATTGTCTTGTTGGTGAATTGGAAGGTGTTTGATTCCTCCAAACTATGACACCAAACACATCCCCTATTAGTACCATTGAGGGCATCTGTTTGTATGTATGTACATGTCTGTGTGTATGTATATGTATGTGTATGTGTATGTAAGAGAGAGATAGAGATTCCCTATTAGTACCATTGAGGGCATCTGTTTGTATGTAAGTATATGTCTGTGTGTATGTATGTGTATGTGTATGTATGTATGTAAGAGAGAGATAGAGATTCCCTATTAGTACCATTGAGGGCATCTGTTTCCTAGCATAGTTTGGATGGAATCACACACACACCTTCCACTTCATCAACATAAAAATATTCCTTTAAATGGTCCAGGATCCCACCTAACATAATTAATTAAGGGTATAGTACAGTATTGGTAACTGTGGAGCAACCAATTCCTACAAACTATTCCATACAACATTATTATTGTTAATCTGGTACTGTTTCCTGGCATACTGTACAGTGGAGGAATCAAAACACTCCAATGTACAGTACCACAAGTATATTATTACCCCTCTTAAAGATTCCTACAAACTATTCCATGCAACAGGCCATTATTATTATTATTGTTATTATTATTATTATTATGTATATATAGAAAGTGATTATACTAATGTAATGTAATATATATATATATATATATATATATATATATATATTACAATACTATATATGTAAATAAATATTACAATAATTTATTTATATATATATAAAGGAATTATACTAATGCAAAATGTATATAATATTTGTATCCCCTGTGGATATTGTATTAAGGAATTACAATACAGTACATAGTAATTAATTATATAGTAATTGATTATGTCGAAATTTATTATATAGTAATTAATTATATAGTAAGTAATTATATAGTAAATAATTATATAGTATTACTCCTTGTTTATAGTGTGTGTACTAAGACAACTAGAGAGGCACCACAACACCACAGTCCACCACAGTGACTTGTGTGATGTCTCTGAGTTGGACTGCTGCCTTCAACACTTCCAGTCCACTCTCCACTTGGCCAATTGCAGCACCAAAAGCACAATATATGTCGGTGCTGATGCAAAATTGACCACTCTTTTCTGAATCACTCTTAAATGATACTGTCCCCACACCAGTATAAGGGCCATATATTCTGTTGTCATTAAAGTTATAGTTCCCACCATACACACACTCTTCCTTTCCCCCCTTGTCCCAAACTCTATTTAACCGAGTATTGAGGAAGGAGGATCCTGGCTGTCCGGTGCAGAGACCAACAAACTGCCTGGCCTGTGTTGTGTTCTTACTCACCCGGATGTAGACTCTCCCCCTTGTCAACCCCTCCCCAGCCATGTCCAGGAAGGTGATGGTAGACTTAGGGTTCAGGGTCTTTATTATCTCACTCACCTGTAAGACACAACTATTATTACTGACCCTATCAACCACAACTTTCATATATACACACATACCCTCCTACTCATTACACACACCCTTATAACTCGCCATCTTCCTACTCACTACACACACATACTCTCCTACTCATTACACACACCCTTATAACTCGTCCATCATCATACTCACTACACACACCCTTATATCTCACACACCCTCCTACTCACTACACACACATACTCTCCTACTCATTACACACACCCTTATAACTCGTCCATCATCATACTCACTACACACACCCTTATATCTCACACACCCTCCTACTCACTACACACACATACTCTCCTACTCATTACACACACCCTTATAACTCGTCCATACTCCTACTCACTCAACCTCCTACTCACTACACACACCCTTATATCTCACACACCCTCCTACTCAGTACACACACCTTCTTACTCACTACACACTCAACCTCTTATTCACTACACACTTACCTACTCATTACACACTCAACCTCTTATCCACTACACACCTACCTACTCATCACACACACATCCATCACTCACCCACCCTCTAACTCACTACACACACAGTCATAACTCACACACCTTCCTACTCACTACACACATATCCATCATTCTAACACCTTACTCACTACACATTCAACCTCCTACACACACCACAACAACGCACACACCTTCCTACTCACTACACACACCACGTACAATCCCACTCTCTACACACACCACCATAACTCACTCATCCTCCTACTCACTAAATACACTTCTAGCACTCACACATCTTTCTATTCACTACACACACCACCATAACTTACCCATCCTCTTACTCACTACACACACCACCATAACTTACCCATCCTCTTACTCACTACACATGCCACCATAACTTACCCATCCTCCTACTCACTACACACACCATCATAACTTACCCATACTCTTACTCACTACACACACCACCATAACTTACCCATCCTCCTACTCACTACACACACTATCATAACTTACCCATCCTCTTACTCACTACACACACCACCATAACTCCCACACCTTCCTACTCATTACACTCACCACCATAACTAGCACACCTTATTACTCTCTACACACACACTTCCATAACTCACACACCCTCATACTCACTACACACACCATCATAACTCACACGTTCCTACTCACTACACACACATCACCATCAGGCACACACCCACTTACTCACTACACACACCATTATAACTCACACACCCTCTTCCTCACTACACTCACCACCTATCTTTTACTCATTACACACACATTCATCACTCTTTCAGAAACACCACATCACCACAACCTTTCCCTCTCCCACTCCATATCAAACACACACCACATCTCACCAAATAAAGTCCCACAATTAGCCTACCCCCACGCTGAAATATAATTAATGTCCTTCCCCCACACCTCTCTCATCTCATTGCCACAGTTTCCCCACAAACCCTCCCCACCTTCCACAATATTACAACAACCATTATGTCAACAGTCTTTAAGGGGAGGTTCTCCTGTTGGTAAATTGGAAGGCTACTGATTCCTCCTAACTATACCAGAAAACAGATATCCTCAGTGGTACTAATAAGGGATCTGTTTTGTGGTATAGTTTGGAGGAGTCACAGACCTTCCAATTCATAAACAAAATAATCTCACATTAAATGGTAGAAATTAGACTCAGTGTAAAATATTTCCTGTGAACATACTGGCAGGGTGATGGCCACATGGGGTGGAGGTTGGTTCTGGAGGCAGTGGAGGAGAAGTCGTCCATTATCTAGGCTCAGTCTGGAGTAGTTGAGGTCATACTGGTTCTCTTGTCTTGCAAACACTTCACCAGCCTCTACCTTCTTCCTAATATCTGGTTTCATTTGTTTAAGTTCTTCAAACTAAAGAGAAAAGGAAAGCAATTGTGTTGTGATAATACATGAAGTTGGAAGGGACAGTTCATACATTACAATAATGTGTTTAGGGTACATATTAGAGAGAGCAGTCCAAACTGTGGACAAAGGAAATACTGTTTATTATTAGAGAGAGCAGTCCAAACTGTGGACAAAGGAAATACTGTTTATTATCAGTGAACAGCATCACTGCCATAACAACACTGTACTACTACTACTACTATTACTACTGGTGATGGTAATGAGGTAGAACAGTATAGGTAGTAGATTGGGACAATAGAACTGGGATTGTGAATGTAAAGAGATCGAGTAAAAAATTTAATAATAATAATATTTATGACTAACAATATACACTTACTTTGATGTATTTTAAGAGGATCTGAACTTTGTCCATAAGAGGTAGAGTAAAGTTACTCAGTTGGTTAGTTTGTTCTGTAGCACCAGCCTCACCATCAACCATCATCAAGGCCATCTTTGTTATATCACGGACCTGTTGATATAAAAATATTGTTGTTTTAACTCTGTGTAAGGTGGAAGCTTTAATAGTGAATGAATGGCCTGTGTTTGGCCAGAAAGACCTTGTAGTCACAAGGGACAAGGAGATTGACATAAGAGACAGTAAGTAAGAAGGAATATAAAGAAAAGGAGGGACAGTTGAAGAAATGAAAATAAATACATTCTGTTATAAGGCAATCCAAGTGATTATATAAATAACAACATAAGGAAAACTCACACTGGTACACTAAGTATATTGGTCAATACACTTGTATTTTACCATTATGGGTTTTCTACACTGGGTCTTATTACACAAATGACATAGAAACAAATGTTCAAAAGAAAATCAGAACTTTACATTTGTAACAAAGTTAAAATAAAGAGTATCACTTAAACCCTGAACAGTAAAGAGGGAGTGAAAACATTTAATCACTCTTTTACAGGCTGACTTCTTAATAGCTTAGTAAAGTTGCAAATTGTCCATTAATAATTGACATTAAAATTCAACAATATCAAATGACTGATGCAATTAGTATTACAGAAACCTTAAGATAATATTCTGATTGACACTAATGAATTAATGGTTAATAAAAGCATGTTCTCAATTAGGACTACCTGATAATAACAGTACTAAAATATTTATCAAAGCTGATATTATTGATGATGAGATTGTTGTGCTAAAATACATACATTTAGGGAAGCTGAGGTAATATATGGATGGTTCTAAGGGGGTAGTACAGTGTTGGTAAATTTGTAGCAACTAATTACTCCAAATTATTCCAAGCACCAGCCAACATTATTTTTATTAATCTAGTCCTGTTTCCTGGTATACTTTGAAGGAATCAAGGTGCTCCAATGTACCAATTGTATACTATCTCCTTAACAGCACCAGTATTAGAGACCTAGTGTATGGATGGTGTGTAATATGTATGTGTAATATGTATGATTTGACAGTAGTTATGTAAATCTATGTATGTCTTGACAGTAGTCATGTAAATCTATGTATGACTTGACAGCAATTATGTAAATCTATGTATGACTTGACAGTAGTTATGTAAACCTATGTATGACTTGACATTTGTTTTGTATATTTTAAGAGTTCATTATGAAGTAAGAGGTGACCATTTTTACAACACTGAGTGGATAAAGGTTGAGGATCGATATAAATACCTTCTTACTGGTGGTGACTGTTTTGACATCTGGGAAGAGTTCTTGGTACTTCCTTTTCCAGTCTTTATCCTCGTCCATGCAGTGGCAAGCTTGATTGATGACTTGGACCACTTCTTCCTCTTTGGTGATGCCCTGGATCCTCCTTTGAGTAGCCTTCACCTGTTCCACTATTTCTCTGTCTTTTCCTATGAGGTTCTTTACCCTGCAGTCTTCTTGGTCCAGATGGTCCACGGCAGACTTGTTTTGTGTCGTTAGTTCATTCATCTTCTCCATTAGTTGGTGATGTTGTGTTTTCCATTCGGCAAGTTGTGTGCAGTACTGTTCCAGCTGCCCCCTTTTCTCATCACGGTCGTTCACTGCACTATCCATGCTGGTACTCTGCTCATCCAAAAAGTTCTTCAGTGAAGGTTTGATGGTGGTAAATGTGGCCCCTGCTGGAGTACCAGGTTCCTTACTTGATGTAACTTCTTCAGTTGTGGTGATGTTTGTGGAGGGTATGAGTGCTTTCTGGTGCTTTAGGATCTCTTCAACGGTGTAGTTGATGGGAATTTTGTTGATTGTTGTAGTTCGGTGTTTCACCCGACAGCTTGGACAAGTCAGCTCCTTTGTTTCTAATAATGTACTTAAGCAGGATGTGCAGAAGGTGTGACCACAGGGGAGTGTGCGTGGCCGGCGCTCTGTGTCATCAAACAGAGTGAAACAAACACCACACTCTGCTGGGTTGTTCTGTGGTGGAAACATGTCATTGATTAGAACCAGTTTTACATACAACTCACTAAATAGAATACAGTACACACAAGTCAACAAACTTACTTAAGAGTTTAAAGTAGACATTACCTTATGGATTAATAATGCAAAACAACACTCCACTTTCTAATGAATTTCCAGCTTTGTATTCCTTGTGAATATTATATTATAGTACATATATTATATAAAGTTACCTGTGGAAAACCTCCATCATTGCCTTCAGCCCCTGGAGCTGTAGGTTCCTGTTTGATACCTGTGTCCTTAGTGTCCATACCTGAGGGAGGAATGTGGTTAAATTCTTGGCAGTTCACATGTTACAGAAATGGAAGAGTGGATGGTATATAAGAAGAGAATTCAAAGTCAAGCTGACTGACAACACACATACAACACAATAATTCCTCCCTCCCTTCTTATTATATTCAGAATGACTAACACCATTCAATGGAAAAGAGTGGATGGTATGTATGAAGAGAATTCAAAGTCAGTCTGATTAACAACACACATACATCACACAATTCCTCCTTCCCTTATTATTATATTTAGAATGACTAAGAACACAACCAGCATCCAAAGGAATGTAAGTAACATAAAGACACAACAATCAACACTTTTATATTGCCACATTAAGTTCAACAGAAGATAACAAAAGTCACTCTGTCCAACTTCACATTAATATGTCATTAAATATGTTCATCTGAACTGCTTGATCATGTACTATATTCACTCTATCTAAAGACTTTTCCTCCTTCAAGAGGTTTGTGTAACAATATTACTTGGATATGGACAAGTTCTTTATTCTTTAAATTTCCTGGTACTACAACTAGTGGTTACTTTTCCCCTTGTTATAACTTTATCTATAAACAAACGTGGTTATTATTGAGATACACACCACCTAAACCAAACCTGTGTGATATAAACACTGTCTTCTTAAGTTAAAGTTGGGACAAACTAACAATCTCAATAGGCCACGCCCCCTTTCCCTTCAGCACCATGTATAACAGAATATGTTCTCGTACCGGTCTCGATGCCGCCACTTGACATCCAACCACAGCACTGGTAACATCTATTATGTAATCCATTGAACAATAAAAGAATGTTTTAATACCTGTAGTTTTGCATTTATTTTTGTGTAATTTCTCTCTTATCGAAGTACTTGAACATGTTAAGGACAATATTTCTAGCTTGACTTGGGGTATAGCTTGGGTTGGAGTATAGCTGAAAGTGGATTGGTGGACACCATGACCTTTACCCCCCAAGCAGCCAGTAAAGCCCATATCCCACACAGCACGATGTGAGGTGACCGCTCCACGAATCAGCATAACTTGCAGAAAAAAATTAAAAATCTAACTATCGTGTAACATCGTGTAAAAAAAAATCTGGAGTCGTGAAACATCGAGTGACAGTCTAGGGCGTATCGTGGTAGTCATGCATTTTTCCTGATTCATCCTGGAAAAATTGTGCACCCCAAATTTTTCGCGATTCATCGTCGAAGAAAACCATTACAAACCTATTGTATCGCTATCAGTGTATATTCCTGTGATTGTCGTGTTGCATTCATTGTATTCGTTGCATGATCGTCGTATTCGTGGCTGTCAAATAACTGTACAACAATCCAGATAATAGCACAATAACCGACCGTAAGCCAAACGATGATGGAACGATAACATAACGAACCTACCACAACAATAACACAATATACCGGGGTCAATCACTATTGTAAATCGAGTCTTGGACGATAATAACATGATAAACACGATAATAAGTCGATAAAGGTACAACAACACTGCAACAAGTGGCCGGTTTATCGTTTAATGGCCACGCAGGTGTCCTGAACAAGCTTGGAGATGGAATTGGCCCCCACACGGAAATTCAGAGCTATGCGTTTGTAGGTTACGTGTATCACATAGAACGATTTCACATAAAACAATGTCTTCTATCGACCTATTGGACGTTCTATACGAGACCGAGGTGTATCTACATTAGTTTACCAAAGTTCTCAACACTGTTTAAGGCTACTCACACTTGGCTGAATTGATCAATGAACTCACACGAATTAGGAACTGAATTAACTGCACACAATAATCCTGGTTGTATGTAAGAAAAACACACAGCATTCACAGGTTATATGTTGCTGAAACAACCCTGTTGCTATGTGCATATTAAGATTATGGGTCATACTGGCAAACTACTGTCAGGCTAAGTGTGGATTATTCCCATAACCACGGGTGACAACATAATTCAACACCACTATATGTGTGTGTTTTGATCACTCTGTATATATTACTTTATATTTCTGTGTTATATATATATATATATATATATATATATATATATATATATATATATATATATATATATATATATATATTATGGAAATAATCCACACATAGCCTGACAGTATATATATATATATATATATATATATATATATATATATATATATATATATATATATATATATATATATATATATATATATACCAGATATTTCAAATATTGCGACTCTGAGGCTGATTCCTAGAAATTTTAAGGTAACGACTCCCACTCCAACTCCCCCCCCCCTTCTGGCCCCTCCTCTTCACGAGTAGGCTACAGTTCTGTGCCAACCATAAGTTCATATTATCACAAATTAGTTCACATAATATTGTATAATAAGTACCATCTCGTATTTTATTAAAGGCAGCTACACACAACTTAAAACAATAACATTATAATTGAACATGAAAACATTAGACAACAAATTATTTGAGATACCCATATGCTCACCGAGACTTGTCTACCACCAAATGCTTTCACAGCAAGAAATTTTGGATGTACCGGTACTACACGGTTAAATTGGTTAGGCCTAACGTAAGGTTAAATTATTCACATCACATTGTTTTTCATCATCTACCTGCTGTAATCACCAAATAAATAATAATTAATGATAAATAAGCCTACTGGGGTCTGTCCACTATGGCATTTCAAGGTAGAGTGGTGACTGGTGAGGAGCCAAGCATTAGTGATGTTGATTAATTAACAAATTGTAAAATTTAATATCCTAGTAAGCGAACCCCCCCCAAAAAAATGTCCACAGTGACTTTGGTTTGTTGTAACTCTCCCCAACCAACCACACTTGTCAGTCTTAGGGCACTTGTCAGTCTTAAGGCCTATTCCACAATGACTTTGGTTTGTTGTAATCCTCCCCAACCAACCATACTTGTCAGTCTTAGGGCTTATTCTACAATGACTTTGGTTTGTTGTAATCCTCCCCAACCAACCACACTTGTCAGTCTTAGGGCTTATTCTACAATGACTTTGGTTTGTTGTAATCCTCCCCAACCAACCACACTTGTCAGTCTTAGGGCTTATTCAACAATGACTTTGGTTTGTTGTAATCCTCCCCAACCAACCATACTTGTCAGTCTTAGGGCCTATACCACATGCGAGTTATTCGCAGACTCATTCAATCTCACCCAACTAATCAAGCACCCTACTCGCATACCTGATAATCCAGAACATAGACCGCACCTACTTGATCTGTTTCTTGCTACCAATCCCGAAACATATAGTGTAGAAGTGAAGTCCCCTCTTGGATCCTCAGACCATTGCCTCATTGCAGTCTCCTGTTCCCACTCCTCCCTACCCATCCACTCTGAACCCATCCGAGTGACCAAATGGCACTATGATGCTGCAGATTGGGTGGGGTTCCGTGACTTTTTAATTAACATTCCTTGGTCATCATTTTACTCTACTGACCCAGATAGCTTCCTGAACCATATTACTGACTTTATAAAAATAGGAATGGAAACATATATCCCTCACCAACAATACTCAAAAAGATCTAACTCTCCAAAATGGTTTGATCACAGCTGTGCCAGAGCTACAAAACAAAAATCAATAGCCTATAATGCCTATACAAAGTCGAAAACTCTTCAGTCATACAATTATTTCAAAATTGTCAGATGCCATGCTAAAGCTGTAACTAATTTAGCCAAATCTAACTTCATACATAAACAAGTCAATAAATTACTGAATAATCCTAATGATAATAAGATCTTTTGGTCAACAGTAAACTCATTCAAATCTAACTTCAACCATGGTTCATCTATTCCCCCTTTAAAGAATAGCAATGGAAATCTCATATGTGATCCATGTGGTAAAGCAAATCTTTTGGCCAATATCTTCGCCACAAATTCAAACCTCAATGACACTGCTCAAAACACTCCCATTTTGAATTTTAACTCCCCAGAAAGTCCACCCTTAATAATTCATACAAGACAAGTGCGGACCATTTTGGAGAATCTATCTATCGACAAAGCTTCAGGGCCAGATGAAATTCCTCCCACTGTATTAAAAAATTGCTCAAAAGAATTAGCTCCAATTCTCTCAAAATTATTTCGTGTATGTCTCCATACCTCGTCCTTCCCAGCCGCCTGGAAAGAAGCCAATGTACAACCAATTCCCAAAAAAGGAGCTACCGCAAATCCATCAAATTACAGACCAATTGCCATCACGTCTACTCTCGGTAAAATATTTGAAATAGTTCTTAACAATCACTTTGTAAAGCACCTTGAGAAAAATCATCTGCTAAATGATAAGCAATATGGCTTTAGACAGAGACGATCTACTGTGGATCTGCTCTGTTATTTCACAGATAACATATTTCAATCAACTGATAAACATGGAGAGACTCACACAATTTGCCTTGATATATCTAAAGCCTTTGACAGAGTATGGCACAGATCATTACTGTCTAAGCTTCCACATTATGGCCTTCAATCTTTTGTTCCTCTAATTAATTCATATCTTAGCAACAGAAAATTACGTGTGATGGTAGATGGTCTGTATTCCGATTTTCATCCCATTAATGCTGGTGTTCCTCAAGGAGCGGTCTTGGCTCCAACTTTGTTCCTCATTCATATTAATGATCTTTTGTCAGTTACTCAGAATTCAATTCACTCCTATGCTGATGATTCAACTATTCACAGTTCCTTCTCATTTAATGATAGTTTTACTCAACACAATATTTTAGAATACAAACTTGCCACTTCAATTTCATTAAATGAAGACTTAACGAAGATCTTTGATTGGGGACAAAACAACCTAGTTTCTTTCAATGCAAATAAAACTAAATACATCCCGTTCTCAAATAGATCAGATAATCAAGATTCTCACATTATTTTCAATAATACAAATATCCCCAAGTCCCACAGCACTGATCTCCTTGGTGTAACTTTAAATGAAAACCTCAGTTGGACTCCCTATGTAAAATCCATTGCCAAAACTGCATCTAGGAAGATGGGACTTTTATACAGAGCTTGTAATTATTTGACTGACGAGCAGATAGCAGTAATATATAAGAGTCATGTGCGTTCCCAGATGGAATATTGTTCACCTCTGTGGGCTGGTTGTGGATCGGTGGTGTTAAGACAATTAGATAAAATTCAAAGCAGAGCTATCAGACTGATCAATAATCCTATGATCACTAATGAATTCCCTCCCTTATCAGTACGTAGAAATGTTGCTTCCCTTGCACTATTTTATAGATACTTTTATAAGAAATGTTCGGATGAACTTGCCCTGATAATACCACCCCTTCACGTCTTCCCACGGAGGACTAGGGCAGCTGAGAATGCGCATGAGTTTACACTGACTCCTCCACGTTGCAGGACAACTGCTTACAAAAATTCATTTACTCCCCGTACTACTTCCCTGTGGAATTCTCTTCCAAGGGAATGTTTTCCAGCAAGTTATAACCCCCAGCAATTTAAATCCAGTTGCTTTAAATATTTTATGAGTGGAGGATGCCAATAGGCAAATGGAACCATTTATTTATTTGTTTCTTCCTTTCCTCCACTCACTATATGTAAAAAAAAAAAAAAAAAAAAAAATGACTTTGATTTGTTGTAATCCTCCCCAACCAACCACACTTGTTAGTCTTAATTATATATAACAAACTCAGTCTCGAGGTAGTTCCTTATTACCAAACTTTGATAGTGGAGTCATCCAATAATTCACTCAGGAGTCATTTACACAGTTCAGTTTCTTTTGTTAGGGAGCTTACAAACCAAAACAAACCACTGTGGAACCAGCATCACATCCACACAGATTGTTTTAGTAAGAATGGTTGCCAAGATTTATTTCATAAACAAAACAATTAACAATATAATTAAGGTTAAATTGACTCACCAATTAATTGATTGAAGATGAACAATGATCACTCTAGTCCTGGAAGACCTTGTAGACTACGATGAAACACACTGACTGTAGGTTTGAGGTAACATAACCATTATTATAATATATACTTTCCTTTGAACCTTTTATCATTTTACAAGATGTAAGTAGATATTGTATTAATGATAAACATTGGCTATAATTTAACCACATGGTAATATTATAACTTGGTTTATAATAAATAACAAACACCAACCTTCCTTCTAGACTCCCGTGTGGTATTTTAATACACTGCAAGCCCAAGGACAAAACACAAGTTTCTCAGAATGGAGTTCTAAAATTACCTTACATTATGAGGAATTTTTTTTAGATTCCCTCAGATTTCAATTACTTCACATTATTATATTAATGGGTTATTTGTTATTTTTCCATGTAATCAAATATTTGTGATTATTTTCTAATGAGATAATATAGTAAATACAAGTGACAAGTTTGAAAATGGCACTATATAATAGAGGAAAGATGGTATTTTAGAATTACCTTAAAATTATCTTTACCTCAGAATTGTCTTATATGAGGTGAGATTACGCTAATCTGAGGTAATTACCTCACAAATGAGATCCCTGGCTATGACTAAGGTGTGAGTGATAACCCTGGCTATAGTTGTCAGTGGGTTATCCCGTCCAAGACGTGTCCAATAATGAGTCATAATACAGTCATTGTCAGTCAATATATTGCACTAGTTGGGGGGAATTGGATACTTTTAAACCTACAATATAATAACTTAATAATTCTATATACATATATTGGACAAGTTTTGTTTAGAATTGGATACTTTTGAAGCTACAATATAATTCCCACTACTTTTGTACAGATGAATCTGGCAACCTTTACCTCAGTGGCAGGCAACAGCTGTTTGGGAACATGACAGTATTACCAACATGAGGAATTTTACACAGAATTAGAGAATCTGAAATGCAAATGGGGAAAATTGCTCATAATTTGGGTAATTTTTTGTACTTTATGAAAGTTTGTGACAGTAGTGAGGGAATATTAGACTGTTGGTATATTAGAGCACCTTGATTCCTCCATAATATGCCAAGAAACAGAACCAGGTTAACATATATGTTACTTGTAATAGTTTAGAGGAATCAATTGTTTCATATTTAACATTACTGTACATATTTTCCCCTTAAACATTTAATTTGCACCAAATAAACTGTGATTAACTTATACAATATGTGTTTATAACATTCTAATATAAAATAAATATTACAATATCATATATATATTATAATGTTTTCTACTATAAATAGAAGTAAATATAAGATATGGGTATTTGTGGTAAATTTTACCTGTTGTTTCATGGAATTATGGAGTAGACAGGTTGGTAACACTGAGGGATGATATCACACCAGTGTTGCCAAATATGGGAAATTGTGTGGAATAACGGGTTGGTAACCTTGAGGGAGGATATCACACCAGTGTTGCCAAGTATGGTGAATGTTTCTTAGACATATAGTAATTATATAAAGATTATTCTAGAGTAGAATAAATGGGGAAATTTCTACCAGACGAAATATCAACAAGAAGATAAATATACAATTATCTTCAAGAGTAAACAGGGAATATTTAAGGTAAAAAGAAAAATTATCATGTTAATGCTGGGGAAATGTCAAGAAGAAGGTAAATATACAGTTATACAAATTATACAAATATACAAGAGTAAAAAAAAAAAAAAAATGTGAGGTAAAAAGGAAAGTTCTGATGTTAAAGCTGGGTAAATTTCATCCAACAGATCTGGTAGCACTGTATTTTTTCTTGAAGGAGACCTGGCAACACTGTATAATAATCACGTGTCAACAAACTATAAATAGAATAGATTGTTGCTTCACTCTACATTCAAGTACATTGGTTTGTTTACATTGTTTGTTCACTACTACAGTTAATAATAATAATAATAATAGTATAACAATGGTGACTTTTATTTGGTAATTATCTATTCTATTGATATTTAATATTACGATGGAGGAAAGGAGAGAGAGATGGAGGGAAGGAGAGAGGGAGGAAAGAAAGGAGTAGGGAGGGAAGGAGAGAGGAAAGACAGGAGGATGGAGGGAGAGAGGAAAGACAGGAGGAGAGAGAAAAGAAAGGAGTAGGGAGGGAAAGACAGGAGGAGGGAGGAATTGAGAGAGAGGAAAGAAAGGAGGAGGGAAGAAGAGAGTGATGGAGGGGAGAGAGAGATGGAGGAAAGGAGAGTGAGTGAAATTCTTTTATTATTATTATGGTAAATTTACAGAAATACTTCATTCACTATATTGTATATTTTCTTATAATTATTAACTATTTTGGACCATTCTAAGACACTTTTCATGGTATTAGAATATAATTACGGTAAATATTGAAAGAGGTACCGTTATTGCATACGGTTTTTCTACCTTCATTACCCACTTATTTAGACCATTCTAAGACTATTTTCTTCTATGGCATTTCCTCTGCAAATGCCCCATTTCCAAGATAGGGCATATTCAAATGGGGCATTTTGAAATTAGCCTGACCTTACCTAACCTAACCTAGACCACAGCAGACTACCGGGACCTAACCTGGGCAAACTACCGGGACCTAACCTGGTCAAACTACCGGGAAATAATCGTGATAAAGTACAATAAATGACTGGGGCAAAATACTGGGACCCAGCCGGATCTGGCAACACTGCTGCAAAATGGTAATTCTTTCAATAAATACCATAATTACTTCATTCACTATATTGTATATTTTAGTATAATTATTCACTATTTTGGACCATTCTAACACACTTTTCATGGTATTAGTATAGAATTACTTCATTCACTATATTGTATATTTTAGTATCATTACCCACTATTTTGGACCATTCCAAGACACTTTTCATCTATGGTATTTCTCTCGGAGATGCCCCGTTTTCGAGATGTGCCCCGTTTTACAAACATAATTTGGAAATTAGCCTGACCTAACCTGACCTTACCGAACCTAACCTAGACCACAGCAAACTACCGGGACCTAACCTGGGCCAACTATCAGGACCTAACCTGGACCAACTACCGGGATATAACCGGTGTAAACTATCATTAAGTGACCGGGGCAAATTCCCGGAACCTAGCCAGATGTGGTAACGCTGTGCGGCCCTAGCCAAGAACACAGTACTTCTGTAATAATACCATTATTATTATTATTATTACCATATTATTATTATTATTATTATTATTGGGTGTGTAAAATCTGATATCAGTTTGATATATTGTATTTGGTTGTGAATGACAGTTACTATTTTAATGTCCTAGATTTAGCCAGGCCAAACTTGACCTAACCTAATCTACTCGGGACCAGGGCAAACTGCTGGGACCTAATCAGGACAAACTACTGGGACCTAACCAGGACAAACTACCAGGACCTAACCAGGACAAACTACCACAAGCTAACCGGGAACGGTAAAGTTTAAGAAGAGCCACAAACATGGAAAAAATAATTTTGACCCAATTTGTTATTAATAATCCATTTTTATATGTTGAAATAGAAGTGGTATAGTGCGTTATGACTCTGTTTGACCTCCCCCTGCCCAAATAGAAGTGGTTTATTGCATTATGACCCTTTTTGACCCCCCTACCACCTCATTATGACCCTGTTTGATCCCCCGTCAAGAGACTGGATTGAGGGGTAAAATAAATTAATAACACATTATGTATTTATTATTATTTATTTTTATTAGTTATTTTTAGTTATTACATTTTTTATTAGTTATATTTATTTTAGTTATTTCTATCTTTTTAACTATAGCTCTGATGCCTCATTCCCTCCGGGAACTCCCTCCAAGGGGGTGGCCACTGCAGAAGTGTCTCCAGTTGTCCCTGTTCCAACACTCCCTCCTTACTTGGTCCAGCCCTACTCTGCCCCTTACATTACTCTCCCTTACATACTCTTCCACTCTGTTCCAACACTCCCTCCTTACACCCTACTCTGTCCCTCATATTACTCTCCCTTACATACTCTTCCACTCTGTTCCAACACTCCCTCCTTACACCCTACTCTATCCCTCATATTACTCTCCCTTACATACTCTTCCACTCTGTTCCAACACTCCCTCCTTACACCCTACTCTGTCCCTCATATTACTCTCCCTTACATACTCTTCCACTCTGTTCCAACACTCCCTCCTTACACCCTACTCTGCCCCTCACATTACTCTCCTTTACATACTCTGTATACAGTGCATTACTAATTTATATATGGAGTCCTGCATTATACTGGTACGTCACCATCATTAATACCATCAATGTTCTTGTATATTACCCATAGTATTGAGTTAACATGTAACACTACAGTACTAATCTATATATGGTTTTTCAGGATGTATGTATGGTCACACAAAACATTGGATTTTCACAGCTTTATCAGTTTTGAATAGAGGATGACAGCCATTACCTTCACAACAGTACCAACTATATACCTCACAATACAATAATGGTAAGTGTGTGAAGTGAAGGGAGAGTTTACCCTGTAGTGAAGTGGTAGGGGTAAACCAGCTTTTGTTATCAGGCCTTACTATGGATGTAAACATGACTGTACCCCTTTGTCGGGTTTTTGTTGTCCAAGCGACACGAAGCTCGCTTGGTTTTCACCAAGCGAGCTTGCCCTGTACTGTTTTTGTCGGTCGCTTGGATACGAAGCCGTGCCAAGCGGTAGCCGTTAAAAGCAAGCCGTCTTGGTATCCAAAGCAACCCAGTGCTGGGGAGCAGTCTTGGTGCAGCTTGGTAGTCACCTGACAACAACAATATGGACCACAGATAATTGAAATTGGCTTAATTAGTACATGTAACTTGCAATCAGTGTTAGATAAACAAAAATAATGATGTAATAAGATGTTGTAGTATTATTTAAGGAGGTATAATAGGCAGCTTGGATAATTTTTGTACATATTATTATGGAAGACAAAATTTAAAGGATTATTTATAAGTAATCAAACTTGCAATTTTTTCCTATGATATGACCATTCCGTCAAATGATAATTTTTGGGCTATTATTTTGGTTCGGTACCTTCGGCAAGACAGTTGTTCGGCTCCACATATCATGTCTATTTTTGTCGTCAGATTAGTGCTTGCTCCAAGCCCGCTTGGCACCCCAAGCCGACGCTTGGACAACAAAAACACGACACTTGTAGTCCCACAAGGAGATGTGGTTGTGTGGAGGGGGGTTGCTCCCTCCTCCAACAGGGACTGGGGGGGGTTGATATGTGGAGTGTGTGTGTGGTGGGGGTGAAGGGGATCTACGTTTGGGCATTTTGTTTGGGAGGGTGTGTGACGTGACGAGGCTACCTCCAGTGTGGAGAGAAAGGCCTTGTATATGTATGTATGTGTGTGTGTGTATGTATGTAAATGAGTAAGTTGTATTGCATTACAGTACTATAATTATTTTCTATCATTATATAGACATTGTGTTTTGACATAGGGAAAGTAACATGTTGTAGTAGTAGCCTATAGACCTAATATTACTGTACAGTACTTTATTACTTTACAGAATTGACTTTGTGGTAATGCTCTTCAACTTAAGTGTTCATCCCATTAAGGACCCTGTGATTGTGTATGAGAATTGGAGGCTTCTGATTCCTCCTGACTATGCCACCAAACAAGCTCCTTCCATATACTGTAGGTGTGTGTGTGTGTGTTTGGAGGCTTCTGATTCCTCTTGACTATGCCACCAAACAAGCTCCTTCCATATACTGATACTGTAGGTGTGTGTGTGTGTGTGTTTTGTGGCAATATTTGAAGGACTCCTTTACCTCCAATTTTCTGACTACATCACAGGGTCCCTTAAATCCAGACACTTACCACAAAATATGTATAGAATGTATAAAAAAAGTTATTGTGTCTATAAACCTGGAGGGCAACTGAATGTGAAAACTTGTGGCCAAAGGAAGAGGAGGTGGTGTAAAGAGTTAGAAGGGGGAAGAGGGTTTTATTTATAGAGGGGAGGAGTGGGAGAGGTATGGAGGAGGAAGAGAGGAGGAGGAGGAAGAGAGGGGGAGGAGAGGTGGAGGGAGAGAGGAGGAGGAAAGGTGGAGGGAGAGATGGGGAGGAGAGGTGAAGAGGAAGAGATATAGGTCTTGTGATGTAGTAAATGGAGTATAACACATTATCCATATAAGGTTAGGTAGTGACTAGTAATCTTGTTTTAATATGCTAGGATTATTTGCAAATAAAATGACCAAATACTGTACTGTATTCAAAACTTGAATGACTTAACAGGATGGGTGAACTGGTTAACTGCCCTGCTGAGCCACTGTTGTGTTTGGTGCCTGGGGCCGGATACTCAAAGCGTGCAAAGGCGCCTTTTGTCCCGAAAGCGCCTTTCGATTGCGCATTTTCCCAAACGACGCATACACAAAACTTTCCCTGGGTGCGGCCATATTGGAAATAATTGGTATTAGCGCCTTCGAGCAACGGCTTGGTCGGAGCAGCCGTTGCGATGGAAAGGCGCCTTTTGACGAACAAAAACAACAATATGTCGACGGTGAATGATAGACTCAGATAGCTCTTCACTCCTAATTAGATGTAATACTGCCTCAATACTTTGTTAAGAGAGTAATGGTTGCCATAGAATATAAATAATGAGTAGCAAGTTATGATAGAATAAAGAAAATTAATTATATGTGGACTCATGGAGGTATATATGGTACATACATGATAACCAATTCTTATAGCTTCCCACTAGTTGCAGTTCACGTCATGTAACTAATTTAATTTCATGCCTATTTGAACTGTGTGTATATTGATATAATACCGGACATATATGTATATTTGTTTGATTCTGCCCCTTTACAATAAATCTTTGCTCCCCCTGTATATTATATGTCTTATGTAATAACCAACTCTTGTAAGGATTTGCGCTCGTGATTGTGATTGTGGCTTCGTGAGAATATTATGTACATTATAGCCAAAATAAGGTAATAATGGCTATATCAGTGAACCATCAAAAATAATTATGTAACCGATAATTATGTAGTGTAAAATATCAAAACAATTTGATTCTTGAGGAGTTAATTATAGTCACTGTCGGAGACCTAACCAAACAATAATGCCAGCTGAAGTAGGTTAGCTAGTCTATATTGGTAATGACGATTTTGATCTTGGAGTACTAAATAGTTTACTCATAGGTATATTGGTTACATAATTATATCATATGGGGCAAATTAATGCAGCCATTAATACCCTATTATGGCTATATACGATTATTGCAAAAAAAAAAAAAAAAAAAAATTAATTTGGCCATCTCCGTGTAGCCTAACAAATAGATTTTTTTTTCGTGTGTATCATAACTCGATTTCTACTTTATTTTATATGAAAACCTTAGATACTTAATTAATAATATAACTAAAATCAATGTTAATCATCAAATTTATTAAGATGCTGAAATCGTGGTAATTTTTCCTTGTCAATTATATATACTGTCTATATTTTCGTTGTTATGTCATTTGTCAAGTCATTAAATGTTTGTTTATTATTAATGTCTGTTATCCACTCAGACCGCTCTTCGAAATACTAGATTATGATTGGTTTACATTTGCTAAGCACACTTCGATAGGTCTGCTGTGATTGGCTGGAGTATCAAATTGCGCATTTTGAGGATTGGCGCAAAATCGCCGAAAGGCACACCAAAGGCGCAATTGAAAATTTTTGAGTATCGGAATCGCACCTTTCTGAAAGGCGCCTTCGATGCGCCGAATCAAAAGGCGCCTTCACTCGAATGGCGCGTTTTGAGTATCCGGTCCCAGGTCTGCTTCCACATCTTTGTTGCCCTGGTTGGCTGTGTGTCAGTTAGTAGAGAGTAACTTGTTTTTGGTGCATCAGGAACAATATTATATATGCATATATTAAAGTATTGTAATGATTGATCATTTCTCTTATTACAGTTATCAAAAAATTACTTACAAATATTTTATTACATGTGAGTGAGCTGTTGTCAAACACACATCTAACAAATGTCCCAGACACAAGAAACTCTGATGCACATTTAAGAGTTTTTAATATTTTAATACACTGAAGTACCAAATATCCTAAATGATCTGGTACTAGGTTTTGTATTATTATATTTTAATGAAATGGTTGAAGACTAAGTATAATAGTTACAAGTTGTTAAATGGCTGGTTGAAATGTGTAACACAAATCTCATATCATACCCTTTACAATCATATATATATATATAATATATATATATATATATATATATATATATATATATATATATATATATATATATATATATATATATATATATATATATATATATATATATATATATATATATATATATATATATATATATATATATATATATATATATATATCAGTTACTTCTCTATTTTCTTAATAGTTTCATATGATCTATATATGTGACCAGTAAATAATTCTGATATTTAATTTTGATTTTGATTCTTCTACAAGGAGTTCACAGTTCATACTGGATTGTTTGTTGTTAGCCTACAATTGTATTTATTAGTGTCCATCCCAACTTCTTTCAGTTGTGGTGAACCGTACAACAACTTTGTATTGTCCAGTAGAAGGAACACCAAACTAACCCACAGGTGAAATGGTTGGTGAGTGGATGAGAAGTAATGAATTTAGGAAAGTATGTGTAACCATCTACCTCAGACCATCACCAACACCTACTAAGGTATTGAATTCAGTCTCAAGTGTAACATTATATTGTGTATTGTTTGATATATTTATTGTGTGATGGTTTGGGCTACTCTTTTGGCACTTCAAGCCGTAAATAGATAGATAGATTGACTCTCACAGTTTATGGAAAGTCTAGGAACATGTGACATAAATTATGAGAGGTACTTTTAATCATAAAATTATTGATGGGCAGCATTAATACACCATAAGTGGTAATGAAAGGATATGTAACTCCCAAATGTTGGTGAGAGTGTTGGAGTCAATGTGTGAACCAGTAGTGTGTTGCTCTGCTGTCAATACTACTGACTGTCAATACTACTGACTGTCAATACTACTGACTGAGTACAACATGAAGGTGTTGGTGCCTCCCTCCCTAACACCAATGTCACCCATGCTCCGTGCTACTCTTATGCAAGGAGACACACATTGGGTCCATTCCACAGTGGTATTGGTTTGTTAGCTTCCCAACCAACCACACTTGTTAGGCTTCATTATTTTCCAAAAGCTAAGTATCCACATTCACAAAATCTATTAAAACAGTTAGATAATGATGATCACTGCATAGTTTACTCACCAAATTCATTAAATAATACACCCATAAGTCATTAACACGGCTAAAATTCTTTCGTTTGCGTACTTACAAACCAATACCAACCACTTTACTTTGCTCACCAATGTATACTGTACATTGTTTTCCTGTGTCCTAAATAGTTTCTGATTTTTTCTTTTATAGTTATTTATGTATGTATTTATTTATATATATTTTTGGGTTCACTATATAAAAGGAAATTCTGAATGACACATATTAAGTTCACCAGGACAGAATAGAGAGATCAGCTTAGACAGAAAGTAGTTGGTAATTGTTATGTTTTAATGACTTCATTCACTAATTATTGTGTCTCCTCTTTGTTGTACAGTATATATTGACATCCTTATAATTCATCACATGTATATCCTCAGGTTATGTGGATGGTAGGTGAAGAGCAAGTGTTTGATGAAGGTGAGGAGGAAGAAGGAAGGTGGAAAAACAGAGGTGGAGACAACCAGGGCAGAGATGAAGGAGGAAGGATGGTACATGAAGGTGAGGATGAAGGAGGAAGGATGGTGTATATAGGTGAGGATGAAGGAGGAAGGATGGTGTATAAAGGTGAGGATGAAGGAGGAAGGATGGTGTATGAAGGTGAGGATGAAGGAGAAAGGATGGTGTATATAGGTGAGGATGAAGGAGGAAGGATGGTGTATAAAGGTGAGGATGAAGGAGAAAGGATGGTACAGTTGGCCACACATGAAGCTGGTATAGCTTGTTACTTGTGAGGTGGCTACAACGAAAGGAAAGTGAAAAAAGATGTAGTTTGTTGACAGGCAGACAGTAAAATATTATTACTATCTACTTGTCAACAAACTATAACTTTTGCTAACTTTCCTTCCTGTTGTAGGTATCTCGCAAGTAGTGAGGCGTACCAGATTCATGTGTGGGCAACTGTACATGAAGGTGAGGATGAAGGAGGAAGGATGGTGTATGAAGGTGAGGATGAAGGAGGAAGGATGGTGTTGAAGGTAGACAAACATTAGAGGTGAAGACAACCAGGACAGAGCACCAAGGATCTTATACCTGTCTTGCCAATAACACTGTTGGATCTACACAAGAGACATTTACTGTGTAGGTTTGAAGTGAGTGAACCTTATACTCTCATATATAGATAGTGTTAGTAAAGGTTTGAAGTGAGTGAACCTTATACTCTCATATATAGATAGTGTTAGTAAAGGTTTGAAGTGAGTGAATCTTATACTCTCATATATAGATAGTGTTAGTAAAGGTTTGAAGTGATTGAATCTTATACTCTCATATATAGATAGTGTTAGTAAAGGTTTGAAGTGATTGAATCTTATACTCTCATATATAGATAGTGTTAGTGTTAGTAAAGGTTTGAAGTGATTGAATCTTATACTCTCATATATAGATAGTGTTAGTGTTAGTAAAGGTTTGAAGTGAGTGAACCTTATACTCTCATATATAGATAGTGTTAGTAAAGGTTTGAAGTGAGTGAACCTTATACTCTCATATATAGATAGTGTTAGTAAAAGTTTGAAGTGAGTGAATCTTATACTCTCATATATAGATAGTGTTAATAAAGGATTATCTTAGTATATTACACTTAAATGTCATCACATCTGCCAAATCATGTACTGTACAGTACAGTAACTGTACAAAGAGTGTTTTGGTGTTTTTTAATATTTAATGGTCAGATGTACAGTCACAATCAAATAACCACCAACACCTTCCTTCCGTCATGCAAATAAATCAGTATCATAATAAAATATAACCATACAACACCTTACATCAACTCAACCCCCTTAATTATTATTATGAGGTGCTGCAATATCATACACGTGTAGTTCTTTATTACCAAGATATTTACTACGATGGATGGATGGAAAGTGTGGGTGGATATTTGATTATGGCAGTACAGTTTTTGTCTATTCTGTAACACTGACCACCATTCATTAGTTTGAATTTCCTGCCTGCAGTACCACCAATGATTGAAGAGCCTGAGAGTGGGACAAGAATTGATGATGTGGGTGAGAGTACAAGTGTGGTCCTGTCCTGTCCCACACTGGTCCAACCTCACATGGTTCAAAGTCACATAATTACACACTATAGTTTGGATTTTAAAATGTGACTTGAATACATTAGTTATTTGAATAGGAATGAGAGAATAATGTGACTTGAATATATTAGTTATTTGAATAGGACATCAGAGTGAGAATAAGAGAATAATGTGATGTGAATATATTAGTTATTTGAATAGGACATCAGAGTGAGAATAAGAGAATAATGTGATGTGAATACATTAGTTATTTGAATAGGACATCAGAGTGAGAATGAGGGAATAATGTGAATTGGAAAAGTGTGAGTTGGAGATGTATGGGAATGATCTTGTTGTCAGTAGACAATACCAGCTCACCTTTCCCTGACATTTCCATTTCATAATGTCAGTAATTTAACTATTTTCTATTTTAAATATCATTGGTTACCAGTTAAGGGGGTGCGGGAGTAGGGGGACAGGCTTGGGGGGGGGGGGTTTGGGGTGTGTGGGAATAGGGGGACAGGCTTGGGGTGGGTAGAAAGCCAGTCCCCTATTCCCACACCCCCTTAACCCCCCCCCCAGCCTGTCTACTACTCTAGCACCCCGCACCCCCCAAGCCTGTCCCCCCATTCCTGCACCACCTTAAGTAGCTTTTTTTTTCCTACTCACAGAATGGAGAAGACCTGAAATGAGGAAGGAAGCCCTTTGTTGATGTGACTGTTGGAGGTGAACAGCTGAGGTTCCTACGAGTCCTGGCTTCCCATGCTGACAACTATAGTGTGTCCAGCCTAAGGTGGGTGAGAAGCCCTGCCCTACAGGTGTGGTAGGCAAGTCAAGGATTTCTTAGCTTCCCTGATTGGCTAGAGGTGTTCAGCACACCGAGAAAAATAGAAGTACTTCCTTTTCTCATGAATATTTCTGCTAATTAAGCATTATTCATGCCTGTTGTTACTCACTCATTATCTTAAATTATATGTGTGAGCCTTACAGTCAAATTCACAGTGACAATTTACTTGGAGCTGGTAATATCTTGATTAGAACATATAGTGTGTAGTAAAAAGTGAACGACAGTGAGAGGAAAACAGGTCAACTGGAGGACCTCTGGGTAACCCTTGTGACTTCCTGTGTTTGAAAGCATACTTCAAGGCTTCATCTATTTAGTACCATTTTTTATATATTGAATTTCACCTATCTTTCGGAAACACAAGGTAGTGTGTTTTTATGTAACAAAAATATAGAAAAGAACACACATAAATTCACTACTTACACAAAAAAGTTAATATTTTTCAAAACCAGGCGCCTATAGGGACCAGATTAGAAAATGGACTAAGACAGTACGAGAGAGAGAAACTCAGATGAAGGAAACAAAAGAGGAAAAAAGTTAAATAGCTTATGATGCATGCTTCTGTTAATGAGAGAATGAATAAATGGAATAAAAAGGTAAAACAAAAAATATTATATAATGCCGTTAATCTATAAATTTCTATATACTATAAAATATAGAAAAGCAAAGATTTTGGATGAATCATGAACACGAGAGAGAGAAAGGTGCTGCAAATCACCAAGATTAACACACCACTATGTGACGTGTGTGTGTGTGTGTGTATGACCAATGTCCCAGAGAGGCAGGGCTTCTCTGCCACCTTAGGCTGGACAGAGTATATAGCAACCTAGATATTATGTGCTCCATCAATATTATCATTAATTGGTATGATTAATAATTGTTCATAAATAGTCACACTACACCAACCTAGATATTATCTGCTCCATCAATGTTATAATTAATTGGTATGATTAATAATTTTTGATAAATAGTCACATTCATGTTGATTTGTGGTATTACATTGTATAACTATAGTTGGCTTAGTACTGAAGAGTTATGGTTGATGAAAAGGAAGGTTTATGATTCCTCCAAACTATGCCATGAAACAGACTCCCTCAATGGTACTAATAGTGGATGTGTTTCATGGTATAGTTTTATTATGTGTGTGTGTGTGTGTGTGTTATTTCTCTCTGTATACCCACACACACACAGGTATTATAACAACAGTAACATGTTGTGTGTGTGTTATTTCTCTCTGCACACACACACACACACAGGTATAGTTTTTTATGAAGGAATCAGTTTCCCACCAATTCACCAACAAGAGAATTTAAGGTGGAAGTACAGTATTGGTAAATCTGGAGCAACTGATTCCTCCAAACTATTTTTCCAAGCAACAGAACAAACACCACTACTACTACTACTACTACTACTACTACTACTACTATTACTATTACTACCACTACTACTACTATTACTACTACTACTACTACTACTACTACTATTACTACCACTACTACTACTATTACTACTACTACTATTACTACTACTACTACTACTACTACTACTACTACTACTACTACTACTACTACTGCTACTACCACTACTACTACTACTACTACTACTAGTACTACCACCACTACTACTACCACCACTACTACTACTACTACCACCACCACCACTACTACTACTACTACTACTACTACTACTACCACTACTACTATTACTACTACTACTACCACTACTACTACTACTACTACCACTACTACTACTACTACTACTACTACTACTACTACTACTACTACTACTACTACTACCACCACCACTACCACCACCACTACTACTACCACTACTACTACTACTACCACCACTACTACCACCACTACTACCACCACTAATACTACTACTAGTACTACTACTACTACTAGTACTACTACTACTACTATTACTACTACTACTACTACTACTACTACTACTACTACTAGTAGTAGTAGTACTACTACTACTACTACTACTAGTAGTAGTAGTACTACTACTACTACTACTACTACTACTACTACTACAAGTCAGCAATACACACACACACACACAACAATGGAATCTTTGTACCAACTTCCGGGAACTCCTTTAAGCTTTACCCACATCTGGCCACCACTGTCATGGACAAATGTATTACCAAGCCTGAGAAATCTCCTGGTCACACTGAATATGACTACAGATTGTTGGAAGATAATTACTATATGGAAGATGGTAAATATTTAGGGAATAATTGTCAGAAAATACAGTACATAAATGCCTTCACATTACTGATACATATATAATAATTTAATAGCTATGTGCAGTTTTCACTTTGATTAAAAGAGGTTAGCTCTTTTCAGGACAATAGGAGACTACTGATTCCTCCAACAGATACAATAAATGAACCATACAACCTTAATAATACATGTCTTCACTTTATTATGTGTAAAGTTAAGGGGGTAATACAATTTTGGTACATAGAAAAACTGTAATTGCTCCAAAATATGTGATGAGATAAGACCTGATGAACTAAAATAATGGTGGCCTCTTACCTGGAATAGTTTGAAGAAAGTTGTTGCTTCAGATTTACCAACACTGTAATATCTTGATAAGGAAAGAAACTCTTTTTGGTAAATTAAAGAGTTACTGTTTCCTCCAAACTATTCCAGGAAACAAATCACCTCAGTGTTACTAATAGGTGAATAGTTTGAGTATATAGAGTAGTTGGAAGGAATATAGTAGCTTCCAAACTATATTACAAAACAGATATTCCCTTAACCAGATTGAGGTGATGTGTTTTGTAGGAGAGTTCAATATACCATGAAGAGTTTCTCCCTTTAAATATTATATCAACATTGGATGTATTACATACACATTGAAGGATTTAACACACTCCAATGTATAAAGAGGATGTATTACTTTATAGGGAATACGTTTCATGGCCATTTTTTGGAGGAAGCCATGCAGTGCCCTCCAATTCACCATCAAGAGAATATTACCTTAACCTTATGTAAACTTATTTCAACTGTGCCTGTTTTCCTGGCCATGTGGTCTTCAGTGAGTGTAAAATGAAGTGGTGGACACAAGTATTTATTCACTGTATATTGAGGGTGTACAGTAGTCTTCATAATCAGTACTAATAGTAAACTCTATCTCTTTACTCCTTTGTTTCCAGATAAGAGTCCATTTACACCTGAGAACACCCTGAGGCCAGGTGTAAAGGTGGTGATAGTGGATGCATCACCTGCTGACCTACAGGACTCAATACAAATGTCACACTCTCCTTAAACACCCATTGGTTGAGGTTTGGCTCACATACAAGTGGGAGTTATATACAAAGTGGATAGCTTATACACTTTTGTTTCTTAGAGTTGTATCAGTGGCCATCTTCAGCAGATTTGTTCTTGAGATGTAAGTACAGAATTTTTTAAAATTCTTTGATAATTATGATTCAAGTAGCAGTAGTGTTTGTAGTTACTCTAGTTTGATTGACAGCAAAATGTAACACACCATCAATTGGGGCACTTGGACTCATTAACAGCAAGTTTTCATTGTACAGTACTAAGGTTTGTACAGCAACATATTAATCACTTAAAAAGCTGTACTGTATGGGTAATAAAACAAACAAGCCAATATCATATGTGAAAACACTGCTGTCTAATTTATGGCTCATGAATGTTACTGTATAACAAACACACTATTGCTTATTTAATATTTTAGTGTGTGTGTCATATCATCCATATCCTCTAGCCATTGTTACTGGCTTTCCTCTTCTTCAATTACAACATCCACTTTGACAACCTTCATCCTCATGACTCTGGCATTGTCTTCTTCACTTTCTACTGGTATGTCAGCATCTGTTTTTGTATAGTGGAGTTTATGGACTGTATGCAAGAATATCTGTGGTGTTGACGATGACGTGGTACTAGTACGATGGCTCTGTAGTGTGTCTGGAGTCATGGTACTATTAACACCATGGATGTGTTTGTATATTGTCTAATGGACTACCGGTGCCTCCTTTCTCACTGTTGCCAACTTGTTAAGAATGTTTGGTTGGTGCTGGTACCTCACACTCTCTCCTCACTATTCAGAATAAATATATCACTACAGTATATAGTGAACTCTTATTTTACATTGGTATTTTGGGTGTGTAATGAAACTATGTACAGAAAACCTTCACTGTACAGTACACTTGTATTGTGTAATGAAACTGTGTACAGAAAACCTTCATTGTACAGTACACTAGTATTATGGATGTGTAATGAAACTGTGTACAGAAAACCTTCATTGTACAGTACACTTGTATTATGAGTATGTAATGAAACTGTGTACAGAAAACCTTCATTGTACAGTACACTTGTATTATTGGTGTGTAATGAAACTGTGTACAGAAAACCTTCATTGTACAGTACACTTGTATTATTGGTGTGTAATATTGTGTGTGTAATGGAACTGTGTACAGAAAACCCTCATTGTACAGTACACTTGTATTATGGGTGTGTAATATAGTGTGTGTAATGAAACTGTGTACAGAAAACCTTCATTGTACAGTACACTTGTATTATGGGTGTGTAATATAGTGTACAATAAGTGTTTACAGTACATACATTCATTACACACACTCTATTTCACATACATAATCCCAGTGTAAAATGAGAATTGTCTGTATTTCTTAAATCATTAACTGGATGTCTATCCAAAATACATACAACAAAAAATAGTACATTCTAACACAATTTTTGTCACTGTCTCCAAAGTTACAGTATTCATGTGATGTGTATGAGGATTGTAAGAATTGATGTGGATTCAAGTACAGTTGTCCTTTATATCAGTTATCATTATACTGTACTGCATCTCATGATTTTTACGTGATGTAATTCACTCTAAAGAAAAGTTAATTGTTTTTTGCGTTTAATACCAATTCTCACATACTTGATGACATTAGAATTAACTTTTTGTTGTCACCAGAACTGCCATCAGTGCAGCCAGTGTCAGCTGAGGTGTTGGCAGTGGTGGGGCAGGAAGTGAAGCTTTCATGTGTGGTTACTGGTCATCCCTCTCCCACACTTACCTGGACCAGACCAGACCAGGGCCTCAAGCCAGTCACCCGTCTGGATCCCAGGATTCAGGTGGGAAATACACCATTTTGTAGAGTACCATCATTCAATTATAAAACATTCTTTGACTTCCAATTAACAAATATTTACAGAAACACAATATATTTATATGTTTACATATAGGTACTGTGTGTTGTTATATGACAGGTGTTAGATGAAGACCTTGTGTTGTTTGGTGTGAAGGAGACTGATGGTGGCAGCTACCAATGTACTACACACACCTCAGCTCACCTTCACCTCACTGTCCATTGAGTCATATGCTGATGTGATGTAGAATTGTATATAATATTATTTATCCAGTTGACAAATGACAATCACATTATGTGATACAGTGAATGAAGGATGCCTGGAATCCCTAGAATGGAAAGGTGTTACTTCTCCCATGTGATTGAAGGTCTTTCTGGCCAAACACAGTCTTTTTTTCCCCCAATATATCACAGCCTCACTGGTACTATCCTTCCATACAGCCCCACTAACATTGTCTGAGGAGCTCCTTGAGACAGTGGTGGTGCATCGTGGTGAGGAGCTGCAGTTAACATGTACAACCACAATCAAATAACCACAGACACTTTCCTTCCATCATGCAAATAAGTCGGTATCATATCAAACTATAATCTTACAACACTTTACATCATCTCAACCCCCTTAATTATTATTATGAGGTGCTGCAAAATCATACACGTGTTGTTCTTTATTACCAAGATATTTACTACAATGGAAGGAAAGTGTCAATGAATATTTGATTGTGGCTGTACCCCTTTCCCACATAATTATTTACCCTTTCCATTCCTCCCTTAGGCTGCAGACACTGGGGTATACACGTGTCAGGTGACGAACCCAGGTGGGCGTTTGTACAGGGAGGTAGAGGTGGTGGTTGAGGTGTCCCCTCACCTCACACTCCTCCCTCGTACTGCTGAGGTTACCCAGAGTGAAAGGTTAGTTGGACCCACACAATTACTTGCTTACTTTTCTCATCAGAGTATTTTATTTCTTAAGGACCCTATGATCATGTATGAAACTTGGCGGCTTCTGATTCCTCCTAAATATGCCACGAAACAAGCTCCTTCCATATAGGTGGTGTTTTTAGTGGCAATATTTTAAGGATTCACTTACTTCCAATTTTCAGACTACATCACGGGGTCCCATAATCTCATAACAGTTAGCACAATATTAGTTGAATGTAAGAATAGGAAAAACTGCATAAAGGCATGTTGTCCAGTTCTTCACTACTAGATAAAGCAGTTGGTGAAGTTACTCTAAGATGATGGAAATTTGTAATTGTGTTTTGAATGAATTTCTCTTTTAATAATAATAATCAATGGTTTATGATGCAGGTTTGTTGTGGAGTGTGAGGCAGTGGGTGAACCAGTCCCTTCCATAAGCTGGTTACTGAATGCTGTTGAAGTGAGTTAATGTTTGAATGATAGAAAAACATTAATAATAGAGTTACTTAGACTGATGTAAATTTTAGAAAATAAATTCATTACTCTTAAATCTGATACAAGAAGTTATATTAAGGGGGTGCGGGAATAGGGGGACATGTTTGGGGGGAGTTTAGGGGGGTGTGGGAGTAAGGGACAGGCTTGGGGGGGTGCGGGAGTAGGGGGACAGGCTTGGGGGGGTGCGGGAATAGGGGACAGGCTTTCTACCCACCCCAAGCCTGTCACCTTATTCCGGCACCCCCCAAGCCTGTCCCCCTATTCTGGCAACCCCCAAGCCCTTCCCCCTATTCCCGCACCCCCCAAACCCACCCCAAGCCTGTCCCCCTATTCCCGCACCCCCCAAACCCCCCCCAAGCCTGTTCCCTACTCCTGCACCCCCTTAACAGTACCAAGGGCTTGACTCTGGTGGTCATTGGAAGGTGGAGGGCATGAGAGCAACACCTGGGGGTAGTGGAGTGGGTGGCAGAACAGAGTGGAAGAGTATGTGAGAGCGAGAAGTATGAATGGGGGAGGGGGGATGGACCAAGTAAGGAGGGAGTGTTGGAACAGGGAAAACTAGAGACACTTCTGCCGTGGCCACCCCCTTGGAGGGAGTTACCAGAGGGAATGAGGCATCAGAGCTATAGATAGATAGATAGTGGCATATTCACAAACTGTACCCCACTACTATCGCACCAGCAGCGAAAATGGCTTGGCTGTCAGTGGCAACAAGGGGTAACTCACTCAAACCTTCACTACCGCACCGTCCTCCTCTTCACTCTCTCGCACTGTTTTGCTACTCACACAATAACAGTACCCTCTTATTGCTATTATTATTATTATTATTATTATTATTATTCTTATGTTGGTGGCCTTTTGTGGCAGTGTAAATAATTGAAAACTAAACATAAGATGACTCCATTTAACTAACCCCAAATCCAATCTAGCATTGCATTAACCAGATCAATATTTATGAAAGCATAGACGAAATAGGATTGATAAGTTTCAGAAATATGATAACGGGAATACCGAGAACACCCTGTGTTTCTAATAGATAAATGGAGTTATCATATGTTTAGTGTACTATAATATATACTGTTTGCATATATTTCTTACACTCACAGTTGTGAGTGTATAATATATAAAATTGTTTGTGTGCATTAATTTTCTGATTAATAACAAGTTTACACCAGTGATACTCTTCAGTATTGTCAGTTTCAAACTATATAATGTTAATTCCTGTGTATGCACTAAAACAGTTTTATCTCCTACTCTTTTTTTTTAATTTAGTACATATATATACAAGTATTCAATTAGTGTGTTGTTGCTTTCATTCATTGAGTCTTTCCTGAGACTATGAATACAGTACTGACTTATAAAATATTATTAATGAAATTTGTTGCTTATTACAGGTGATTGGAGCACAGGTTGTAGATGAAGGTGAGGTAATACCATGACCTTCCTCAGGAGCTTGGGGCTGCTCGGCCAGACACCTTGAGGAACTTCAACAACAACAACAACAACTAGGAGAACACAATCTGGATATCAGAGGTGAGATGGGAAATTGACCCCATTTAATTTAATATATTGCTCATCTTTCATATTAATATTAATTTCATATCCACATATTACTCACATGTGCCTTATATCTCAGCATTCTACAATAATTTTGCTTTATCTTTCTCTCAGCTTCTTTATTTACTGGCCACGTCTCCACACCATACAATAACTCTCATCTCACATAAGCACCATACATACACCTTTGTCCTGCTCCTCAAAGGTATCTTGTTGTTGACCAGCAACCCTGCAATTTCTCTCCATATTTGCCATGCAGCTGCTATTGTTGTTCTCACTGCAGCCTCCACTACAGACTCACAAGACAGTATCTCCCCCTGGTAACAAAACTGATCAACAATGTGTAAACTTCCTCCATCCCCTCTCCAGAATCACTCTCCCCACCCTCTGCTTCTCTCCCACCTCTGTCACATTCAGGACACGTGTAGTTTTCTCCTGCCTGATTCACATTCCTCAACCCATAACACCTCAAGTGACACCCCTTGTTACAACCACTATAAAACATAGAGTTAACACCCACCACCACTCTACCACAACAGCTACATAGAAACCTTCCCTTTGTCTTGTCTTTCCATAGGTTCCTTTCCTGTAACCAACACTTGGGTCTTCTCCATATTTATCTTCAAGCCTCTCCTTTCCATTCCATTTTTCCATCTGTTGAACCTATCAACCACTTCTTCTTCACTCCTTGTCATTATCACCAAATCATCAGTATATATCAACTCACCACAACCCCCCTTCTCTCTCTTCCCTTGTCACTTCTTCCATTACCACAATAAAAAACAAAGGACTCAGGGCTGATCCTTGATGAACTCCCAATTAACACATCTGGCTCCAACCACATCCTTTCTTTCCTTCCTCATTTGCTTTGCTACATTGAACATTTTCTTTCTACCTTCTGCACTATCAATATTCCTATTCCATTCTTGCCAAGCTGCTTCTTTTACTTCTGCTACCACTGCCATCTTAGACTGTCTTCACTTCTCTCGATAAACTACTGTATCTTCTTTTTCTTCTGTTCAGTCCCTTTGCCATTCTTTCAAAGTTCTTTTTCTTCTCTGCTATGGCCTGCCTCACTTCTTCACACCGCCACCATGTTTCTCTTTCTCTCCATCTTCACCCATTCAGTTCACCACAAACCTCTCTTGCTACTTCCATTAGTGTGACTCTATATTCCGTCCATCTTCTCTCAACCTCATCAACTCTCTCAGCTAATTTCTCCTGGAATTCTCTCTGTATGTCTTAAACTTTAAATACACTGAAATAATCTCTAATGAATAATTGATACAAAATACCCTTACACCTAATTTTAACTCATTAATTTAATCACACAAACATTATTATACATACATTTCTTTACATATATTATGGTAGTTAATATAACAAAGTGAGGTTGGTATCTTTGTGACCATCTCAGTCACCTCACACACTGTACAGCTACAATCAAATATCCACCGACACTTTCCTTTCATCGTAGTAAATATCTTGGTAATAAAGAACAACACGTGTATGATTTTGCACCACATCATAGTAATAATTGAGGGGGTTGAGTTGACATAAGGAGGTGTTGTATTTATATTTGATATGATAATGATTTATTTGTACGATGGAAGGAAAGTGTTGTTGGTAATTTGACTGTGGCTGTAACAACACTTCCCATCAACAACTTACTATTTACAAACTATATACCCTCTGAGAGACAATACTTTTTTAAGGGGGTGCAGGAATAGGGGGACAGGCTTTGGGGGGTTTAGGGGAGTGCGGGAATAGGGGGACAGGCTTGGGGTGGGTAGAAAGCCTGTCCCCTATTCCCCCCCCTAACCCCCCCCCCAGCCTCCAAGCCTCCAAGCCTGTCCCTCTACTCCCGCACCCCCAAGCCTGTCCCCTACTCCTGCACCCCCCTAAACCTCCCCCAAGCCTGTCCCCCTACTCCCGCACCCCCTTAAGGAATTGTCTACAGTATTTATTTTCAAGTGTCATAAATAATAGGAAGAATAAATGTCATTATATCGTGTGTGTATATCTTTACAGAATACAGTAGGTGATAGAGTGTTGAGAATTTATTATTGACAAAAGAACAGAATTGATTGAAATGGAAATATATAACACTTATATTTACATTGGTTGTATTGTAGGTTGTGTAGTGAAGTTGTTATGAAGAATTAATTGATATTGAATATATAACACTTATATTTACATTGGTTGTATTGTAGGTTGTGTAGTGAAGTTGTTATGAAGAATTAATTGATATTGAATATATAACACTTATATTTACATTGGTTGTATTGTAGGTTGTGTAGTGAAGTTGTTATGAAGAATTAATTGATATTGAATATATAACACTTATATTTACATTGGTTGTATTGTAGGTTGTGTAGTGAAGTTGTTATGAAGAGCTGATTGAATTTGAATATACTGTATAACACTTACATGTACTTTGGTTGTATTGCAGGTTGTGTTGTGAAGTTATCAAGACATACATACATACATACATCACATTGGCATCTCATCACATACTGACTCACATCATTACAGTTATTACTCTACAATAAATGGTGAGATGATAAATTTTTTGAGGACTATCACACACAACACTTTCATACCTGGTCATTTTTTTAATAATTCATTCATTTATTCATAGAAATAATTCATTTATTTATTTTTATTGGAGGAATCAGTTTCCCACCAATTCACAACAAGAGAATCTACCCTTAATCTAACTTTAATAAGCCCCTCCGGTTTTTTGGTTTACGAGCCTCTGCAGCTTATATTTCCATACTGTAAATCTCGACTTGACAGACGTAGCAACAGGATTTTTGCCGCCAATTTTACTTCCAATGGTGTGGCTAGGGTAGAATCCTCCCCTTCTCATCCCTTCCCTTCTCATTCCTTCCTTCACCTCCTTCCATTTCTCTCACTTCTCCTCCTCCATGTTTGTCAAAGTATTGGTATTATCTTGCAGTACAGTAATTGTAAAGTAATAATTCATTTGTATTATGTATCATCCATAAATTAATTAGGTTGTATTTTGTTACAGATTTGTTGTGGAATGCAGTTGTACAAGAGACTTAACAACCTTCATTATTCACTGTGTTCACCCTTACATTAACTACTACTACTACCACTACTACTACCACTACTACCACTACCACTACTACTACCACTACCACTACCACTACCACTACTATACAAGCAACACGAGTTAATGTGAGTGTTTTATGGAGTTATTGTGTGTGTCATATTTCTCTTCACACACACAATATGTTATTGTTATAAAATTATCACTGATGTTATAATAATACTTGTCTGTGTGTGTGAGTGATATATCTCTTTCTCTCTCTCACACACACACACACAGTATTATAACATCATCAATAATTTTCACTTGAAATTTTACTTGCTTTTAGGTATGTAATTATCACTGATGTTATAATAATATTTGTCTGTCTGTGTGTGTGAGAGATAGATAGATATCTCTCTCACACCCACAGACATACAGTATTATAAATAACGTCAATAATTTTTACTTGAACCTTGCACACTTTTAGGTATGTAATTATCACTGATGTTGTTATAATATTTGTCTGTGTGTGTGAGAGAGTGAGTGAGTGAGTGATATCTTTCTCTCTCTCACACACACAGACAGTATTATAACATCATCAATAATTTTTACTTGAACCCTACACTCTTTTAGGTATGTAATTATCACTGATGTTATTGTAATATTTGTCTGTGTGTGTGAGAGTGAGTGATATATCTCTCTCTCACACACACACACACACACACACATACAGTATTATAATAACATAAATAATTTTTACTTGAACCCTACACCCTTACAGGTATAATATAATTAATATATTCACCTGGTAGGATGATAATTATGTTTATATTATATATAGAGGTTTTTAAATAAAGTATACTAATTAATAATATATATTTATTTTTTATTTCCTGTTATTATACACTATAGTATATTAGTGTTCTCTTCTTCTCTCCTCTTTTCTTGTTTTTCTCCTCCTCTCTCTTCTGTTGTTGTTGTTCTCTTCTTCTTCTCCTCTCTTGTGTTGTTCTCTTCTTCTTCTCCTCTCTTGTGTTATTCTTCTCTTCTCTCTCTTGTGTTGTTCTCTTCATCTCTCTTGTGTTGTTCTCTTCATCTCTCTTGTGTTGTTCTCTTTTCTCTTGTGTTGTTCTCCTCTTCTTCTTCTCTCTTGTGTTGTTCTCTTCTTCTTCTCTCTTGTGTTGTTCTCTTCTTCTTCTCTCTTGTGTTATTCTTCTCTTCTCTCTCTTGTGTTGTTCTCCTCCTTTCTCTCTCTCTCTCCCACTACTCACCTGTAAAATAAACAAATTAATTAGTGTTAAGGTGATATATAAATAGAAAATATATAATAATAAATAAATAAATCTGGAGTAAATGATTCCTCCAAACTATTTTTTTTTTTTTCAAACAACAGGCAAACTTTGGAGGAATCAAGGAACTCCTAATGTAATTCTGGAGCAAATTATTCCTCCAAACAATTTTTTTTCCAAGCTACATACATACATATATACAAACTGTATATTATATAAATCATACTGGACAATTAGGTTGATATTATTATTGTTACAATTGTTTTTATTATTACTATTATTATTATTATTACTATTATTATTATTATTGTTATTATAATTGTTATTATTATTATTATTTTTATCATTATTTCTATTATTACTATTATTACTACTATTATTACTATTATTATTATTACTATTATTATTATTATCACTATTATTATTATCACTATTATTATCATTATTATTATTATTATTGAGTGCTACTGTACTTGAACATTTAATACAATCTTTGACAAAACAAACAGCTGCTTACATTTCATAAGTTAACAGAAATAAATTGATAAAACAAAACAACTTATACAGCTTCCTCTAATTCTAGATAATTTTTCTCAATGTAGGTTAAAGGAGGTATTCTATGTTAATGAAAATGCCATGGTGTTGGCTGACGTTCACCAGAAGAAGTATTGATAAATAATCATACAAAATTATTAATTGATCCTGACTCAAACTGATGCTTTTCACACATTAGGATGATGATTTTACACACGCTGAGTGAGTTGTGGGTGCTCTGATAATGCTAGCAATACCGTAATATTGGAAAAATACAAACGTACGCAGGGACAAACTGGCAACTGTCCACCCGCCTCTAGCCCCGTTTATTGGTAATACAGAATACCGTCGATTTGCACAAAATAATTGCAGGAATGTATGACTTGATGTTAAAGAATCAATAATAGACTATGTACGTTCCTCTTAAAGACTCGTTTGTACTGACAAGATATAATAATTTAATGTGGAATGCAGTATGATGTAATAAGACTCGTCTCCCTGTCCACTTCGAAGCTCCCAGCCCTCCGCCTCGCACTGTCAACAATGGCAGACGTAAACATTACCTTTTTTCATTAATATTCAGTTTTCTGTACAGAGATCGCACACACCATATTTTATAGAACAAAAAAGACTCGTTATCAGCTTCTGTATATCTGGTTTAAGTTAACGTAATACCTTGCGATACACCCTGTATATACAATATTTTGCCAACAGAGCTAGCGATTCTGAGGTGTTGGCTACTCCACTAAACTGGACCACCTTGACTCCTGTCTCTTCCACACCAACAGGAGGAATCGCAGCAGGGTCTTCGGGTGCAGGTAATGGAAGAGGCAGCTGTGATCTTGAGCGGCTTCTGCTGAAGAAAGAACATGCAGTGAAGAGAGCAAAATTAGACGAGGAATATTTGACCAAGAAAAATGCTTTGGAGCAGGAATATTTCTCCAAAGAAATAGAGATAATGAAAAAATATGTAAATTGACCCAACTTTAAATAATAGCCTAAATATATATGATAAATAAATATTATGAAAATAATAAATATAGAAATACTGCAATACAGTCTGGTGCCAATTCATTGTTGTATTTTTCTAATCCTTACTTCTACACTTGCATGACTACAAAATAAACTGTGTCCAATTATGAGTATTCACTGCTCTTACAGGTTACATTCAACCATATTACAAGGGGAAGTTGCTTGGAATGTTGATGTTGGAAAAAACTGGAAGTGCAGATGGATTCACAACAAATATTTTTAGTAATAGAGTGGATGAAGGCCACTGGAAGAAAAGATGAAAGACTGCAGGAAATCATACAAGCCTAAGTGTGGCATGAATGGTAAGGCAGAATATCAAATGATTGTCAAAGTAACATGTGGTAAAGGAAAAGCAAAGTCTTTATTACATACATGAAAAGGGAGCGTATATTACCAGTGAGCGAAGAAGAAATTGCAGTTTGCGGCTTGACTGGCTTGGTTACTCCACTGGGCTGGAAAAAGCAAGTTGTAAGAACAATTAACATTGCAAAAGCTCATAACACAAAGGCATGCATACTGCATAAATTGAACCATATTAGTTTTGAATGAGTTGATCATTATTGCAGGAATATTTTGGTGATTGTCGCATAAATGGAGAAATGCGTAAATTGAAGATGCATAAATGGGAGCCCACTGTGCCTATAATATCTGAAATATTTGTGGTGAAAAAAATCACTTACTTGAAATGAATGTTAGCAAATGCATCTCTATATGGCAATCCTGCCTGATGAGCTGCTGCTGGGAATGCAAATGGGAGGGGGTCATCCTCGGCAGCATATACAACCTCATGCAGGTTGTCGATGTCAGCAGGTATCTCTATGTTTCTTGCCTTGCATATAGTGTGCAATATAGCACAGGCACCAACAATTCTGTAAGTCTTAGCTGGGCTTACACGGACTTCACTATGTAATACTGTACATGGAACCTGCGTTTCATCTGACCAATTCCTCTCTCCACAATGTTTCTTGTCCTTTTATGAGCCCTGTAAGATATTTATATTTATTGAAAAATTATTGCAGCCCTTACTGTTTATTACAGAATACACTCCATAGCCAATATTATGTACAAGGCAGACTGCTCAGACCTAACCTGAGTTGACTACCGAGGTGAAACCTTACAAAATGAGACTCCCCTTCATGTGTATGCAAT
Organism: Petrolisthes cinctipes; assembly: GCA_033782935.1. Classification (NCBI taxonomy): domain Eukaryota; kingdom Metazoa; phylum Arthropoda; class Malacostraca; order Decapoda; family Porcellanidae; genus Petrolisthes; species Petrolisthes cinctipes. The sequence goes on along the minus strand of JAWQEG010000599.1, from coordinate 115,643 downwards.
TCAAGGTGTCAGTGCACAAAGTGTTAATTTTAGTCTTAGATTACAGGTTCAGCCTGCACCAATTTAAGACTGCAATGAAAATCTAGATGCACAACATATTAGTTAATTATTGAGCCTTTCTGCATGGACCTCATGCATATAAAATGCTATTACTCTAGTTTCCTGCAACATTATATTTTCCTTCATATTAAGTTATGGTATCAAATATCCTGCTTTACAGAAATACCATGCAGTACATCCTTCTATTTGGTTAGGTTAGGTATGATAATTATTGCAAGGCCACTACAGGAGAAAGCAAATACAAAAAACTGGTAAGTATATATTTTAAATGTGTTATTCGCTTCGATAATAATTTATGGATTTTTGTCTTTTTATTTTTTCTTGATTCGTCATTTGTATGTACCGAAATGAGTCTCAAATTAGTTTTTATCCACTTTCCCATTACATAATCCAACAATCATAGGGGAGAGCACTTCCAATCGGCAGTGTTCAGGGGGTTAGGTCCAGTACTTTGCCACAGTCTAGGTTTAATTTCCTTCGGATACTATGAACGACGTGACTGCGTGTCCGAATATCAGGTTAGGTTAGGATTGGTTTGACCTATCATTCTATTGCACAAAATAAAACAAAAAAATGCATCTCAGTGCAAACATACAACGAATCAAGGGAAAAAACAACACAGAAAATAACAGACTATTACTGAAATGGATAACACAGTTATAATAAATAATTACCAAAAAATCTTACAATGGTCCATAATATTAGATTGCAATGATAAGAAATGGTGTATGACAGTCACAATACAATTAACATTTCCAAAGATACAGTACTTACATATTATAATTTGCTTGGGGACCTGGCTGTGGTCGAAGGAATGGAGTGAGAAGGTAGGGCTTGCAAGGATATCCACTGTCTCCCAGGAGGTGATATCCAGGTGGTACACGATTATGCTCAAAGAGCATCCTCAGGCAACTCTCCTGCAAAATCCTTGCATCATGTGTTGACCCTGGCCACTTTGCAACAACATTTAATATATTGTATGCAGCATCAAAAACAATCTGTACATTAACACTGTGGTAATTTTTTCTGTTTACATACTCGGCTTCGAACCGTCTTGGAGCAATAATTCTGATGTGAGTACCATCAATCACTCCAACAACTCCAGGAAATCCAGCAACCTGTCTAAATTCCCCTGCTATTCTTGCCAGTTCATGATGATGAAGTGCAGGGAATTTTATAAACCGCTTAATAAGATGTGGAACTGTCAAGGCATGCAAGGTTTGTGTTATGGAATTGCTGACTGAAGGTTGTGATGGTCCCAAATCGTCACTATTACACTGCTGCATTTTCCCCGTTGCAAGGTAGCGTAATGTCATCAAAACTTTCATCTCTGAGGTGATTGGCACGTTTCTATTTGTGGGGCTTTGCAGTTCATCTCTCACCAAATCTGTTATAAACATTATGCCCTCGCGATCGAAGCGATACCTTTTAAGTAGTTCTGTATCACTTAACTCTTCCAATATATCTCTGCGAGCACGAAAATTCCTTCTCGGATTATCTTGTTGTTGAGCCATGTTGTTTGTTTACGCTGTTAAAAGTAACTTTTAAGCCCTTGAAAGTCCTCCGAACTACTTCTATCTTTCAGCCAATTTGAAAGTAACTTTTAAAGTTGAAAGTAACTTTTAGAAGTACTTTTAGGAGTTAGAAGCGATTTTCAACTTTGTGAGTAACTTTTAGCTTTAAAAGTCTTTATTAATACCGGCCCTGCTCAACAGAAATACACAAACTGACCCCAACCTACCCAATGAACTCTCTCAACTGCCAACTATTTGGGAGCTCGATACTTACCCCACCCATGCCGAGGTCAAAAATTCAATTGAGGGCCTCAAAAATAACAAAGCAACAGGACCCGATGTCATACCTGCAGAAATTCTGAAGTATGGAGGGGACACTATCAAAAACACCATACATGCCATCATCACAGCCGCATGGGAAAGTAAATGTGTGCCACAACAATGGAAAGATGCTGACATCACTAACATCTATAAAAAAAAGGGTGACATCGCTGTGTGTGGTAACAGCCGAGGAATCTCGCTGCTCTCTGCAGCCGGGAAAGTCCTTACGAGATTAATGCTGCTGCAACTACTTATGTACACCACTGAGGAAGTCCTGCCTGAGTCACAATGTGGCTTTAGAAAAGGGCGCAGTACTATTGACATGCTCTTTGTAGTGAGACAACTACAAGAAAAGTGTCGTGAACACCATAAGCCACTCAACATGGTCTTTGTCCACCTGACAAAGGCCTTCGACACAGTTAACAGGCCACTCCTTTGGAACATCTTGGAGAAATTTGGCTGTCCTCCAACTTTTCGAGCAGTTTTAACTGCCCTCCACGATGGGGCTAATGCGCACGTCATCAGCACAGGAGGGAAATCTGACCCTTTTACAGTAGAGTCAGGTTTCAGGCAGGGCTGTGTCATCGCCCCAATCTTATTCAATCTCTTCCTCGCGGGAGTGACGAACGTTTTCTCCAACTTGCTTCCCCCAAACGCTGGTATCCCCATCAACTATCGCCTTGACAGCAACTTATTCAATCTGCGTCGCCTCCAGGCTAAAACCAAAGTAAGAAGAGAAAATGTCATAGATCTCCAGTATGCTGATGACGCTGCTTATGTCAGCTGCTCACCTGAACACCTACAAGATACCTTGAACCTCCTGGCTGATAGTCACAGCCGTGCCGGCCTCATCATCAACACAACCAAAACTGAGGTTCTTGCAATGAGACCCACCTCAAGACCCTGTCACATTTCGCATAATCAAGATCTGAAGAATGTCCCCCACTTTCCTTTCCTAGGCTCCATCCTCACAAACACCTGTGACGAAGTTCACAGGCGCATTGGACTAGCGTCTGCCTCCTTTGGCAGACTTACCAACAGAGTCTTTCTGAATAGGGACCTAACAATAAAGACCAAGATGACAGTTTACAAAGCAATATGTCTCTCCATACTTCTATAAGGTAGTGAGGCATGGGTTCAATACAGGAGACACCTAAGGAAATTGGAATCTTATCATATGAACTGCCTACAACAGATACAGGGGTTAAAGTGGTGGCACAAGGTCCCACACACTGAAATTCGACAGCGCAATAATATCGAGCCACTTGAAATCATCCTGCTCCAACAACAGCTACGTTGGGCGGGCCATGTTATTCGTATGCCCGAGGACAAGCTACCTCGGAAGGTCTTATATGGCGAGATCCCAGACAGCAGCAGGTGTGCAGGAGGCCAGCACAAACGATATAAAGACCACTTAAAGACCTCCCTCAAGCTGTGCAACATCCGCCCACAAGCACTCGAGACCCTGGCCTGTGATAGGCACCACTGGCAAGCGTCCAGACATGAGAGTACTGAGGCCCACTCAACCCAACTTAAAAACAAAGCAGATGTAAAGAGGGCACAACGAGATCAACTGCCTGCCCAGGAAGGCGGCTTCCCCTGCGATCTGTGTAACCGCATCTGTGGGTCACGAATAGGACTGCACGCCCATAGACGAACCCATCAGAGATAGACTCACCTGAACTCGACTCAACTGAATCAGACTCTACAAATACTCTACCTACAGGGCGTGGAGTGACGTCATCGTCGAAACCAATGGACAACCTTAAGCAAGTGTGTGTGTGTGGTGGGATGGGAGGTAATAGTGTGTGTGTGTGTGTGTGGCTGGACAAAGTCTCTTACAAGTGGTAGGTGTGTGTGTGTGTGTGTGGTGGAGGGGAGGTGATAGTGTGTGTAGTTGTGTGTGTGTGTGTGTGTAGTAGTAGTAGTAGTAGTTGTGGTGGTGTGTGTGTGTGTGTGTATAGTTGTGTGTGTGTGTGTAGTAGTATTTGTGGTGGTGTATGTGTGTGTAATAATAATAATAATAATAATTATAATAATGTTACTGCTACTACTACTAATAATAATGATGAAAATAATAACATCAATAATAATAATATTAAAACTACTACTACTACTACTATTATTAATAATAATAATAATAATAAAAATATAACCTCTCTCTCTCCCTCCCTCTCTCTCTCTCTCCAGCATGAGGGCGTGTTGAAGGGCCTGAGGGAAGGGCTGAGTCGTTCCAATAGCCTCCTGAAGGTGCTGCAGGAGTGACAACGAGACCAGAGCGACCGTGTAGACCCCCAAAAAATATTGACCGAAAAATGGAAGGAAAATTTTGACCGAAAAAAAAAAATAATAATAAATAAACGAAGAATGGGAAGAAATTTTTGACAAACAAAAAGGAAGGACAATTTTGACCGAAAAAACAAACAAAATTAAACGAGAAATGGAAGGAAAATATTGACCCAAAAACTACACTGAAAACGAAAAAAAGGTGTAAATTTTGACCTTAAAGACCATGTAGACCAAAAACTTAGACTGTCCCAAGACCAGAAAGACCGTGTAGAAGTTGGTGAGAATAATATCTGTAAGGTGAGGTTTTGGTTACAGTAATTAATGTCACGATTAGGGGCACGTCAACCAGTTGCTGCTGTATGGGGTATGGAAAGGAGAGAGAGAGAGAGAGAGAGAGAGAGAGAGAGAGAGAGAGAGAGAGAGAGTCAATCAATCTCAATATACATGTATATATATCATCTATTTTTTGTTTTTGTGAGAGAGAGAGAGAGAGAGAGAGAGAGAGAGAGAGAGAGTGTGTAATTCTGCTCATCTTTATCTATGTATCTGTCTGTATGAGAGAGAGAGAGAGAGAGAGAGAGAGAGAGAGAGAGAGAGAGAGAGAGAGAATGTCAGCCAATCTCAACATACATGCATATATATCATCTCTTTTTTGTTTTTGTGAGAGAGTGTATAATTCTACTCATCTTTATCTATGTATCTGTCTGTATGTGTGTGAGAGAGAGAGAGAGAGAGAGAGAGAGAGAGAGAGAGAGAGAGAGAGAGAGAGAGAGAGAGAGAGAGAGAGAGAGAGAGATCATTGTAATTTCTCCCCACAGATTGAGTAACACCACGTGGGTAAAATTGGGAGGTTTGGTTATGACGTATTTATTGGTATTAATACAACTATTACCACCTCACAACAACAACAACAATAACCATGTGTGTACTGCATAACCACAACAACAACAACAACAACTATGACAATAATAACCAAGTCTGTACTGCATAACAACAACAATTAACCCTCAATGATAGTGAGGTCATATGGCGCCCGAGGAAGAAAAAGGTGGTAATTGAGAGCTGGGACAGTAAGGTAACAACAGATGATTGATTGATATTAGACACAGCAACAGTGAAGTCATATAGCTCCAAAGGAAGGTGTTTACATAAGGAAATTATAATAGTCATAATTATCAATAAATTATAATAGTCATAATTATCAATAAATATTATGATAAATATATGAATTAAATATATGTAAATATAAACAAATAAAGTTAGTTAAATAAATAAAGTAAAAATAATAAAGTGATTATAGTATACGTTAATATGAGGAAATTATATAGTAAAACATTTACTAAAATAATAATAATAATAATAATAATAATAATAATAAACAGCCTTAGCCATTCTTACCTTATACCAGTAGTTGAGAAAATTAATTAATTTGATCCGAAGAAATATTTCATTTCTCTATAACAAAAACGTAGTGAAGTAGTTTCTGTTATTATCTATATTATTTCTGTTATCTATATTATTTCTGTTATTTTCTACATTATTTCTGTTATTTTCGACAATACTTCTGTTATTTTCCACAATATTTCTGTTATTTTTGACAATATTTATGTTATTATCTACAATATTTATGTTATTATTGACAATATTTGTTATTTTCGACAATATTTTTGTTATTTTCGACAATATTTCTGTTATTTTTGACAACATTTCTGTTATTATCGATGTTATTTGTTATTATCGATATTACCTGTTTTTATCTATATTATTTCTGTTATTTTCGATAATATTTCTGTTATTTTCGACAATATTTGTTATTTTCGAATATATTTCTGTTATTATCGATATTATTTGTTATTTTCGACAATATTTCTGTTATTTTTGACAATATTTCTGTCATTATCGATATTATTTCTGTTATTATCGATATTACTCGTTATTTTCTATATTATTTCTGTTATTTTCGACAATATTTCTGTTATCATTGATTATTATTTGCTAATTTCAACAATTTCTGTTATTATCGACAATATTTCTGTTATTATCGATATTATTTGTTATTTTCGACAATATTTGTTATTTTCCACTATATTTCTGTTATTATCGATATTATTTGTTATTTTCGACAATTTCTGTTATTATCGACAATATTTGCTATTTTCGACAATATTTCTGTTATTATATACAATATTTCTTTTATTATCGATATTATTTCTGTTATTATCGACAATATTTCTGTTATTTTCGATATTATTTGATGTTATCGGCAATGTTTTTGTTCTTATCTATATTCTTTCTGTTATTTTCGACTCACATGTCACTCTATTTACTTATACACACTGCACACTACTTTATAAATCAGTTATTCACAGTAATATAACCTTTCTTGGTCAATATATACGAGAATTTGGTCAATATTCTTCATTTTACATTGAACCTCGTGTTGTGCTATTGTTTACATTGGTTCAGTGTTGCCAGATATGATTGACCACAATACCCCAACTTCAACATTATCATCATCAGAATTTTCTCTTTTTATCTCAACTTTTTTTTTTTTTTGTATTATTTCGTGTGGTAGAAATTTCCCTCTTTTCTCTTGAACAATTTTTATGTAATATCCCTGTGTGGACTCCAAAATTCCATAAAATGATAAATATACTTGCATCTGGCAACACTGCACCCATGTTGTTATATAATATGATACACTATGGTTAATTAGGCTCATAATAATTAAATATAGTATAATATAGTATAATATATAGTATAATAATTATAAAAATATAGCATAATAATAATATTATATATAGTATGTTCTTTCTCAATCTCTAATTTACCTGTGTATAATTAATGGTAATCAGCATAATTACAATAAATAATTATCTCATACTTTACTTTTTTCTTCTCGATCCTTATGGAGTGATGTATGGATTGGTTGGGGGTAATAATACAACTTTTAAAAACAAAACAAAACAAAGTACTGTATTATAATTATTTATATGATGGTGAAAGAAGAATGACCTAGACCTGAAAGACCTTGTAGGAGGAAGGAAAAGGTGATAAAGAGGTGGGGAAGGAAATAGAAGGAAAGGAGGGAGAGGGAGAATGTGATAAAGAGGTGGGGAAGGAAATAGAAGGAAAGGAGGGACAGGGAAAAGGTGATAGACAAAGAGGGTGCAAAAGGAAATAGAAGGAAAGGAGGGACAGGGAGAAGGTGATAAAGAGGTGGGGAAGGAAATGGAAGGAAAGGAGTGACAGGGAGAAGGAAATAGATGGAAAGGAGAGCCAGAGAGAAGGAAATAGAACTAACTAACCACTAACCCCTGTCACACACCTGCCGTGCTTGCCCTTCACGTCAACCACACACACACGACCCAAACATTTACCCCCAGTGCTTCAATCCTCCGTGCTTCTCATAATGTTGTTGGATCCACGAGTACGGCCTCCAACCACACCACAACACCTGTCATACCTTTTTTTTCTTTCTCTTTGTTTACACTGTCATCATGGCCACCCCTACCGACACACACTTCTTTCCAAATATGTCCCCTCTGCCTCTCCTCCACACACCTCCACTCAAAACACTACTCTCCCTGTACCTTACGTTCCTCCCTTCAACACTCAAAACACTACTCTCCCTGTACCTTACGTTCCTCCCTTCAACACTCAAAACACTACTCTCCCTGTACCTTACGTTCCTCCCTACAACCACGACATACACGCCTGGTTCCTCCACCTGTAGGTTGTATGGCGGGGCCAAAACCTTACACAGGACCAACGCTACCAAGCCATCATTCGTGCCCTTCCAAATGAGGTATTTTCTCCGTTGTCACCCTTCTCTCCACCTTCAACCAACTCACTATATATGACGAGTTTAAGGCCGCCATTATCTCAACCCACGGCATGACTACACAACAATACCTCAGGGCGTTGGAGGAAGTGCAGCTGGATGGGCGTCGACCCTCCGAAGTGTTGCGACTCATGCAACAGTTAAATGAAATAGCCTCAACGCCGTTCAACGATGAAGTGTTGCATATCAGACACTCCAAGTTGTTGCCTACCATCATCCAGTTGCATCTCCAGGCTCTGCCCAACCTCACTCTCCATTCTCCATGAATATGGCAAGCCTGCTAAAGACCTGATGTCCACTTACGCAGATGGTGCCCACGGGGTGCCCACTCAACATACCACCGCCACCATCGCCATGCCAACCACAACTACCACCGGGCCGCCACCTCTTACACATACCCAACTCCAACCACCGACACCACCACCACAACCTACCCCTCCACATCAACAGCAACTGCAAGTACCACAGACACAACAACACCAATACGCCACACCAACACACCATCACCAACACATACAAACTCATCCACAACCCCCCATACCAACCGCACACCAGCAACACCCCTCACCTACACCACATTTTAACATCACCCCGCCATTAACACAACCACACCTTACACCACAACAACTCTCCTCTGTCACACAACACGTACAAACTTTTAACCAAAACATGGACACATTCGGCACACCATACCCACAACACCACCAACAATGGACCACACCAGCCCAGCAACTGCCATACCAGACACCATCAGGGCCTCTACACCCATGCCACCAACACCAATGGACATCACCATCCCACCTACCTCTACCAGCGCCACGTCATACACCCACTACCACACCACAGCACTGGCAGAACCCTGACTTCTGTACGTACCATCAGAGGTTCAGACATGCTGAACACAATTGCCACTCTCCATGTTACTGGGGTTCCGCCACCAATCGCTGTCCTGCCAGACCTTCTCAGGGAAACGAATAAGGCGGTGGCAAGACGATGCCCTCCACACTACTGCCTACTCAACGACACCCAACTCAGGACCAAGCAGCAACACACCTACCCTACAGCACCATCATGCCCACGCACCACCTCCTAGCAGCCACAACACGTCTGCAACCCTCGCCACCACTCCACTACCACCTGCCCTGCAACACACCACCAAACCTGTACATACTCCTCACCCCACCGCCCGCACTATCCTGTGGGTGGAAGACCTAGAGTCGGGGGACAACTTCCTTGTTGACTCTGGTTCAGAGGTTAGTGTTGTGCCCCCGATGTCTAAAGAGAGACAATGCCAGGGCTCCTAAGGCATATGACCTCCTCGCTGCCAACAAGACACCCATCACTACGTTCGGCACAAGGAGCAGGGGCATCACCCTACTTTGGCAGGAATATGTAGTGTGGCCTTTCATTGTGGTGGACGTGCAGGCCCCCATCCTGGGCCTGGATTTCTTAACTGCACATGATCTCCTGAGAGACACCAGAAGGTAACGCCTCATACACCAACCATCAGGAACCATCATACATGCCTAATATTGTAGACACCCTACACCTTCCATCACACTCCAACTCTTACGAACATATTATACAAGAATTCCTTAATCTCCGTTCTACCTCATCTACACAGCTTGTTCATGACCCTGGGATCAGACACACCATCACCACGACTGGCCCCCCTGTCTTCAATAAGCCCTGGAGGATGCCCCTGAAAGACTGGAAGCAGCCAAGAGGGAGTTTTAGGTTATGTTGCAGCAGGGTGTGGCGAGACCGTCTGACAGCGTGTGGGCGTCACCCCTTCATATAGTACCTAAGCAGCAAGAAGGCGAATGGAGGGCATGCGAGGACTACAGAGCCTTAAACGCTGCCTCAATTCCCGATAGATATCCAATACCGAACGTCCTGAACTTCCACTCCAAGCTCCAGGGGTGTGCGGTATTCTCGAAAATTGACCTTGTTTGTGCCTTCCACTAGATTCCAGTAACAGAGGAAGACATTAAAAAGACTGCTATCACTACCCTTTTTGACCTGTTTGAGTTCCCTTCTATGAACTTTGGGTTACGCAATGCTGCCCAGACCTTCCAAGGCTTCATGGATAAGGTGCTGCGTGGACTGGATTATGTTGTCGTCTACATCGAGTATATCCTCTTTGCCTCACACACCCACAACCAGTACAGGCAACACCTGAGGGAACTGTGCTATCACCTGCAACAGAATGGCCTCAAGATACACCCCTCCAAGGGCATTCTAGGGGTAGAGAGCCTGGACTTCCTCGGACACAGGGTGACCCCCAACGGCATCACCCCACTACCACAGAAGGTGAAGGCAGTGAGAGAGTTCCCGTTACCCACCACGGCCAGGAAATTTTGGGAATTTTTAGGTGTCGTCAACTATTATCACCGATTTATCCCTCACGCCACCTCTGCTCTCTCTCCACTCCATGACATACTCAAAGGCTTGAAAAAGAAGTCACAGAAGAAGCTCATGTAAACGACTTCAGCCACCAAGGCATTTCAAGATGTCAAACAACGCCTAGCTAACACCACCCTCCTCGTCTACCCCACACCGCACACCCCCACTACACCGACGCATCCAATGATGCTATCGGGGCTGTCCTACAGCAAGAAGTTGATGGTATACTGAAGCCCATCGCCTTCTACAGCAAGCGCCTGGAACCACCGCAATGGAAATACAATGCCTTCGACAAGGAACTAGTCGAGGAACTAGGTGAGGAGAATGCCAGTGCTGACGCCCTTTCCAGGGCATCCCCTGTTCTCTGTATTGCCTGTACATTGGTATGAGAAAACAGGTTAAGGAATGGGTATCAGCATGTGTGCCATGCCAGAGAGTGAAGGTGGGGTGCCATCCCCCCCCCCCACACGAGTTTCCCATACCCACCAGCAGGTTCCACACAGTGCATATCGATATCGTCGGGCCACTCCCTCACCTGTGTGGATCGCACTACACGTTGGTGCACCGCGACGCCCATGGCAGACATCATAGCAGAAGGTACCGCCTGCCACTTCCTCAACACATGGGTTGCCAACTTTGGACTGCCAGCTGTCATCGTAATGGACCAGGGCACACAATTCGAATCCAGGGTGTGGCAGGAAATGCTTACCTTTCTTGGCACCAGAAGACAGAGAACAACAGCTTACCACCACAGCAGCAACGGGATGGTTGAACGCCTGCACAGAAGATTGATGGACGCGTTTCGAGCCGTGCAACCAGACCAATGGTCAGACGCCCTTCCTCTCACTCTCCTGACCATCCATGCCACAGTGACGGAGGATCTACACCACTCACCAGCTGAACTCGTTTCGGGGGAAGATCTCTGCCTACCCGGAGAGGTCACATCTCCAAGCACGGACACCTCCAACCACTCCTTCCTCCCAGCCTTGAAGGCAGCCATCTCCAGCACTCGTCCGACGCATACGAGGAAATCCAACTCAAGAACTTCCTACACACCAATTGGTCTACACGCAGCCACACACCTATTCCTGCATACTGACTCCCACAGGACACCGCTGCAAGAACCATATACTGGCCCTCACCCCGTTATCTCCAGGATGGATGCTACAGTTACAATTCAGCTATCAGGAAAACCTTACATCACGTCCTGGAAGTGGGTCAAGCCGGCGGTCACCACTACACTCACCTACACCCACACACCATCCAACATGCCATACACCACCGGTACCTGCCAAACCACCTATCCCATCCACCATATTCCCTCATTACAGACCACCACTCCTACCCACGCCACAACCCCAACACACATTCACACCACAACCCACTAATCTTCCTACCGCCACAACACAGCCTCCATCACCACCACCAACCCTACCCTACTCTCACTCGCCATCACCCATCCCTACTAAACCCACCACAAACACCAACCTCTCTCCATCCGTCCCCCACCTCACACAGTCCCCAGCATACCCCGTCCCTCTCGAAGTTCTCCTTCAATACTTACACCTCACACCCATCCCATACATCCTTCTCACATTCCACCCCTACCTATCCCTCTACCACCCTCTCCTACGATCCACCTTCCCTCTACTCCGTCCATCCCTCCTATTCCTACCCCCAACTCCACCAACCCCCCACCCAAATCCTCCACAACACCTTTAATCCCTTCTTATCTTCCCCAGGACAGCATTCCCATCACACAGCCATTGCCAGCCACGGCCCCTCGCACCTTCAACCCAGACCTCGCGTCTCTGCCACCCCCACTCGCTGCCACACCTTCTCCTCCTCAGGAACACCTGCAGGATGACGAGCCTTCCTTGCTTCCCGAGGGTTTCACGTCATGTGCTGGGCGTACCATACGGCGACTGGCGAAATACCTCTCCATGCTAAACAATGCAAACACACACCTACTACACACACTACCTAGTACACACACCTCATACTCTTAATTCAATATGTTTTTCGTACACCTTACACACAACCCGCACACTCTTGTATTAAACTTATTAATCATGTATTTATATATTTGTATGTTTTTTGTTATATGTTTGTTCTCTCTCCCCTTCCTCTCCATATGCTTCTAAACATTTCTGGGGGGAGGGGGAGTATTGTTGCTGCCACATATATTGCCACTCTATATACCACATATATGACCACTCCTGTAGCACCAGGTATACCACTCTTATATCCCTGTGTCTATTCTTAGCCAGATGGGTACACTAATCCCTGACCCAGGCACACCTAAGCCACCCTTGGGAGCATGCCGGCCTTCAGCCAAGCCGCCTCATGCCCCCTGGGGATGCCAGCTGCAGTCTCCCTTCCCCGTGCCAAGCTGACTCATTCATGGGAACGTCTACCTGCCCACGCTCATAGGTCAGGCAATCACGTGGTAACGCCTCTTCCGGGACCTGGATTGGACCATATATAAGGGCCCAGGCCTCCTGGGTCAATCACTTACACTTGAGCACTGGAAAGATAAGGTCTTTGCCTGCCACCACCCTGTCTGCTGCCACACCTGCCTAGCTGCCCCAAGCCTATCCGTGTTCCTGTCTTGATCACACAGCCATCCTCCTGCCTCCAGCCAACTCTCCTGCAGCAACCACGGTTCACCTACGGCACGGCACGGCACACCAGCATACTATCATATTTTGTATGATCTTTATGTACTACCAATAAACTGTATTGTGTATTCTAGAGTCTGTTCATCCCAGGTAATGATGCAAGGTCTTCCTTGTCGTTAAAATTTGTTTGTTATTTTTTTTTTAATTTGCTATTTTGTTTGTTTATTTGTGTATTATTTTGTTTGTTTGTTGTTTTTTTTTTTTTTTTTTTCATTTGTTTGTTTGTTATTTTGTTTGTTTATTTTAGCCTATCGACTATGTAATGGTCATTAAGGCGATATATTTATAGAGAGATAGAAAGTATTATGGTGAACTAATGGTGTTTACATCAGTGTCTGTGTCATTAGTTTCAATCTCCTCTGACTGGTGTTACTTACTCTTAACAGGTGTTTACATCAGTGTGTGTGTCATTAGTTTCATTCTCCTCTGAATTAGGTCATGACATGTACTTAGAATGTCTTTCGTCTTTCACTTGATATCAGGTTTTATCTGTAATCGGATTACACCATCTTGCTCAGGAGGTTTTGTTTTACTTGACGAAATGTTTTATAACATCATTGATTTAATATTTGCTGGTAAAAAAATTATAACAGTGAACTTTGTTCACTTCTACTCATCATAATTACTTTGTTTCTTATTTTATCGAGTTGTGACAAACATATGTGAACTGTATAATTACTACTAAGACTAATGGTATCAAGTAAATTGGTTTATCTTGAATATGAGAAGAGTTAGAGTAAATAATATACAAAGATATACTACCAGGAGTGTGGGTGACAGAGAGGATACTCACCTTGGTAATAATAAACAAAGATATACTACAAGGAGTGTGGGTGACAGAGAGTATACTCACCTTGGTAATAATAAACAAAGATATACTACCAGGAGTGTGGGTGACAGAGAGGATACTCATCTTGGTGGAGCTGTAGCAGAACAGGAGTCTAGGAGAGTGTGTCACCCAATCAGAAGAGGGCTTACCAATGATGTCTACACCTCAGTAGAACACAAGTTTTAAACTGACTTTATTATTATTATTATAATTAGTGTGTGTGTGTGTTATCACACAATTAGTGTTCTGAAATTATTATTATTATTGTTATTATCATCATTGTATGTATTACCACATAATTATTGTTCTGATGCTATTATTATTATTATTATTTTGTTTCTGTATTATTACTAATTATTATCATATGGTATTATTATTATTATTATTATTATTATTATTATTATTATTATTATTATTAGTGTGTGTATTACCACATAAATAGTGTTCTGATATTATTATCATTATTATTATTATTATTATTATTATGTGTGTAATTCAACAAGTTAAGTTATTCTGTCAAAATCTTTGAAACAATACAACCATCAATGTAAATAAAGGAGATCTAAAGTCATTACTAATATTATAATTATATTTATTGAATAACAAGATAACTACAGGATATACGTAATAAAAATGAACTAGTTAATGTGCGATTCTCTTGTTGGTGAATTGGAAGGTGTTTGATTCCTCCAAACTATGACACCAAACACATCCCCTATTAGTACCATTGAGGGCATCTGTTTGTATGTATGTATATGTCTGTGTGTATGTATATGTATGTGTATGTGTATGTATGTATGTAAGAGAGAGATAGAGATTCCCTATTAGTACCATTGAGGGCATCTGTTTGTATGTATGTATATGTCTGTGTGTATGTATATGTATGTGTATGTGTATGTATGTATGTAAGAGAGAGATAGAGATTCCCTATTAGTACCATTGAGGGCATCTGTTTCCTAGCATAGTTTGGATGGAATCACACACACACCTTCCAGTTCATCAACATAAAAATATTCCTTTAAATGGTCCAGGATCCCACCTAACATAATTAATTAAGGGTATAGTACAGTATTGGTAACTGTGGAGCAACCAATTCCTACAAACTATTCCATACAACATTATTATTGTTAATCTGGTACTGTTTCCTGGCATACTGTACAGTGGAGGAATCAAAACACTCCAATGTACAGTACCACAAGTATATTATTACCCCTCTTAAAGATTCCTACAAACTATTCCATGCAACAGGCCATTATTATTATTATTGTTATTATTATTATTATTATGTATATATAGAAAGTGATTATACTAATGTAATGTAATATATATATATATATATATGCAAAATAACCACAGGAGAAATAATAGACAGAACAGTAAGTACTTTCGTATATTACATCCTCAGACAGAGGTTATTTTGCATACACACACCCCACGGTGAAGTGAGGTTTCTGTATATATATATATATATATATATATATATATATATATATATATATATATATATATATATATATATATATATATATATATATATATATATATATTACAATACTATATATGTAAATAAATATTACAATAATTTATTTATATATATATATAAAGGAATTATACTAATGCAAAATGTATATAATATTTGTATCCCCTGTGGATATTGTATTAAGGAATTACAATACAGTACATAGTAATTAATTATATAGTAATTGATTATGTCGAAATTTATTATATAGTAATTAATTACATAGTAAGTAATTATATAGTAAATAATTATATAGTATTACTCCTTGTTTATAGTGTGTGTACTAAGACAACTAGAGAGGCACCACAACACCACAGTCCACCACAGTGACTTGTGTGATGTCATTGAGTTGGACTGCTGCCTTCAACACTTCCAGTCCACTCTCCACTTGGCCAATATAAGCACCAAAAGACTCATATCCACCGTTGGTGCTGATGCAAAACTCACCACTCTTTTCTGAATGACTCTTAAATGATACTCTCTCCAAACTAGTATAAGGGCCATATACAATGTTGTCATAAAAGTTATAGTTCCCACCAAACACACACTCTTTCTGTTCCCCCTTGTTCACAACTCTATTTAACCGAGTATTGAGGAAGGAGGATCCTGGCTGTCCGGTGCAGAAACCAACAAACTGTCTGGCCTGTGGTCTGTCCCTACTCACCCGGATGTAGACTCTCCCCCTTGTCAACCCCTCCCAAGCCATGTCCAGGAAGGTGATGGTAGACTTAGGGTTCAGGGTCTTTATTATCTCACTCACCTGTAAGACACAACTATTATTACTGACCCTATCAACCACACCTTTCATATACACACACATACCCTCCTACTCATTACACACACCCTTATAACTCGCCATCTTCCTACTCACTACACACACATACTCTCCTACTCATTACACACACCCTTATAACTCGTCCATCATCATACTCACTACACACACCCTTATATCTCACACACCCTCCTACTCACTACACACTCAACCTCCTACTCACTACACACAGCCTTATATCTTCACACACCCTCCTACTCAGTACTCACACCTTCTTACTCACTACACACTCAACCTCTTATTCACTACACACCTACCTACTCATTACACACTCAACCTCTTATCCACTACACACCTACCTACTCATTACACACACATCCATCACTCACCCACCCTCTAACTCACTACACACACAGTCATAACTCACACACCTTCCTACTCACTACACACACATCCATCATTCTACCACCTTACTCACTACACATTCAACCTCCTACACACACCACAACAACGTACACACCTTCCTACTCACTACACACACCACCTTCCCATCCCACTCTCTACACGCACCACTATAACTCACCCATCCTCCTACTCACTAAATACTCTTCTATCACTCGCACATCTTTCAACTCACTACACACACCACCATAACTTACTCGTCCTCCTACTCACTACACACACTATCATAACTTACCCATCCTCTTACTCACTACACACACCACCATAACTCCCAAACCTTGCTACTCATTACACTCACCACCATAACTAGCACACCTTATTACTCACTATACACATATCACCATAATGCACACACCCACTTACTCACTACACACACCATTATAACTCACACATCCTCTTCCTCACTACACTCACCACCTATCTCTTACTCATTACACACACATTCATCACTCTTTCAGAAACACCACATCACCACAACCTTTTCCTCTCCCACTCCATATCAAACACACACCACATCTCACCAAATAAAGTCCCACAATTAGCCTACCCCCACACTCAAATATAATTAATGTCCTTCCCCCACACCTCTCTCATCTCATTGCCACAGTTTCCCTACAAGCCCTCCTCACCTTCCACAATATTACAACAACCATTATGTCAACAGTCTTTAAGGGGAGGTTCTCTTGTTGGTAAATTGGAAGGCTACTGATTCCTCCTAACTATACCAGAAAACAGACACCCTCAGTGGTACTAATAAGGGATCTGTTTTGTGGTATAGTTTGGAGGAGTCACAGACCTTCCAATTCATAAACAAAATAATCTCACATTAAATGGTAGAAATTAGACTCAGTGTAAAATATTTCCTGTGAACATACTGGCAGGGTGATGGCCACATGGGGTGGAGGTTGGTTCTGGAGGCAGTGGAGGTGAAGTCGTCCATTATCTAGGCTCAGTCTGGAGTAGTTGAGGTCATACTGGTTCTCTTGTCTTGCAAACACTTCACCAGCCTCTACCTTCTTCCTAATATCTGGTTTCATTTGTTTAAGTTCTTCAAACTAAAGAGAAAAGGAAAGCAATTGTGTTGTGATAATACATGAAGTTGGAAGGGACAGTTCATACATTACAATAATGTGTTTAGGGTACATATTAGAGAGAGCAGTCCAAACTGTGGACAAAGGAAATACTGTTTATTATTAGAGAGAGCAGTCCAAACTGTGGACAAAGGAAATACTGTTTATTATCAGTGAACAGCATCACTGCCATAACAACACTGTACTACTACTACTACTATTACTACTGGTGATGGTAATGAGGTAGAACAGTATAGGTAGTAGATTGGGACAATAGAACTGGGATTGTGAATGTAAAGAGATCGAGTAAAAAATTTAATAATAATATTTATGACTAACAATATACACTTACTTTGATGTATTTTAAGAGGATCTGAACTTTGTCCATAAGAGGTAGAGTAAAGTTACTCAGTTGGTTAGTTTGTTCTGTAGCACCAGCCTCACCATCAACCATCATCAAGGCCTCCTGAACTTTGTCCATAAGAGGTAGAGTAAAGTCACTCAGTTGGTTAGTTTGTTCTGTAGCACCAGCCTCACCATCAACCATCATCAAGGCCTTCTTTGTTACATCACGGACCTGTTGATATAAAAATATTGTTGTTTTAACTCTGTGTAAGGTGGAAGCTTTAATAGTGAATGAATGGCCAGTGTTTGGCCAGAAAGACCTTGTAGTTACAAGGGACAAGGAGATTGACATAAGGGACAGTAAGTAAGAAGGAATATAAAGAAAAGGAAGGGACAGTTGAAGAAATGAAAATAAATACATTCTGTTATAAGGCAATCCAAGTGATTATATAAATAACAACATAAGGAAAACTCACACTGGTACACTAAGTATATTGGTCAATACACTTGTATTTTACCATTATGGGTTTTCTACACTGGGTCTTATTACACAAATGACATAGAAACAAAAGTACAAAAGAAAATCAGAACTTTACATTTGTAATTAACAAAGTTCAAATAAAGAGTATCACTTAAACCCTGAACAGTAAAGAGGGAGTGAAAACATTTAATCACTCTTTTACAGGCTGACTTCTTAATAGCTTAGAAAAGTTGCAAATTGTCCATTAATAATTGACATTAAAATTCAACAATATCAAATGGCTGATGCAATTAGTATTACAGAAACGTTAAGATAATATTCTGATTGACACTAATAAATTAATGGTTAATAAAAGCATGTTCCCAATTAGATTTACCTGATAATAACAGTACTAAAATATTTATCAAAGCTGATATTATTGATGATGAGATTGTTGTGCTAAAACACATACATTTAGGGAAGCTGAGGTAATATATGGATGGTTCTAAGGGGGTAGTACAGTGTTGGTAAATTTGTAGCAACTAATTACTCCCAAACTATTCCAAGCACCAGACCAACATTATTTTTATTAATCTAGTCCTGTTTCCTGGTATACTTTGAAGGAATCAAGGTGCTCCAATGTACCAATTGTATACTATCTCCTTAACAGCACCAGTATTAGAGACCTAGTGTATGGATGGTGTGTAATATGTATGTGTAATGTGTATGATTTGACAGTAGTTATGTAAATCTATGTATGATTTGACAGTAGTTATGTAAAGCTATGTATGACTTGACAGTAGTTATGTAAAGCTATGTATGACTTGACAGTAGTTATGTAAAGCTATGTATGACTTGACAGTAGTTATGTAAAGCTATGTATGACTTGACAGTAGTTATGTAAAGCTATGTATGACTTGACAGTAGTTATGTAAAGCTATGTATGACTTGACAGTAGTTATGTAAAGCTATGTATGACTTGACAGTAGTTATGTAAAGCTATGTATGACTTGACAGTAGTTATGTAAAGCTATGTATGACTTGACAGTAGTTATGTAAAGCTATGTATGACTTGACAGTAGTTATGTAAACCAATGTATGACTTGACAGCAGTTTTGTATATTTTAATAAGAGTTCATTATGAAGTAAGAGGTGACCATTTTAACAACACTGAGTGGATAAAGGTTGAGGATGGATATAAATACCTTCTTACTGGTGGTAACTGTTTTGACATCTGGGAAGAGTTCTTGGTACTTCTTCTTCCAGTCTTTATTCTCGTCCATGTAGTGGCAAGCTTGATTGATGACTCGAAAAGCCTCCTCTCCATTGCCCACTAACTGTATATCTTGAATAGTCTCCTTCATTTGTTCCATTCCATCTTGAGTTTCTTTCTTATAAACGTTTAATCTGCAGTCTTCCTGTTCCAGGAGGTCCAGGGCAAACTTGTGTTCTTTCACGAGGTCATTTAGGCTGTCTATATCTTTATTGTGCTCCTTCTTATATTTATCTATCTGTGTCCCATATTGATGCAGATGGGACTGAATTACTTGAAGGTCTGCCACACCACTCTCCAAATTGGTCTTCTGTTCATCAATAATGTTTTTCAGTGAAGGTGTGATGGTGGTAAATGTGGCCCCTGCTGGAGTACCAGGTTCCTTACTTGATGTAACTTCTTCAGTTGTGGTGACGTTTGTGGAGGGTATGAGTGTTTTCTGGTGATTTAGGATCTCCTCAACGGTGTAGTTGATGGGAATTTTGTTGATTGTTGTAGTTCGGTGTTTCACTCGACAACTTGGACAAGTCAGCTCCTTTGTTTCTAATAATGTACTTAAGCAGGATGTGCAGAAGGTGTGACCACAGGGGAGTGTGCGTGGCCGGCGCTCTGTGTCATCAAACAGAGTGAAACAAACACCACACTCTGCTGGGTTGTTCTGTGGTGGAAACATGTCATTGATTAGAACCAGTTTTACATACAACTCACTAAATAGAATACAGTACACACAAGTTAACAAACTTACTTAAGAGTTTAAAGTAGACATTACCTTATAGATTAATAATGCAAAACAACACTCCACTTTCTAATGAATTTCCAGCTTTGTATTCCTTGTGAATATTATATTATAGTACATATATTATATAAAGTTACCTGTGGAAAACCTCCATCATTGCCTTCAGCCCCTGGAGCTGTAGGTTCCTGTTTGATACCTGTGTCCTTGGTGTCCATACCTGTGGGAGGAAGGTGGTTACATTGTTGGTAGTTCACATGTTACAGAAATGGAAGAGTGGATGGTATATATGAAGAGAATTCAAAGTCAAGCTGACTAACAACACACATACAACACAATAATTCCTCCCTCCCTTCCTATTATATTCAGAATGACTAAGACCACTCAATGGAAAAGAGTGGATGGTATGTATGAAGAGAATTCAAAGTCAGTCTGATTAACAACACACATACATCACACAATTCCTCCTTCCCTTATTATTATATTTAGAATGACTAAGAACACAACCAGCATCCAAAGGAATGTAAGTAACATAAAGACACAACAATGAACACTTTTATATTGCCACATTAAGTTCAACAGAAGATAACAAAAGTCACTCTGTCCAACTTCACATTAATATGTCATTAAATATGTTCTTTATCTCAACTACTTGATCATGTACTATATTCACTCTATCTAAAGACTTTTCCTCCTTCAAGAGGTTTGTGTAACAATATTATTTGGATATGGACAAGTTCTTTATTCTTTAAATTTCCTGGTACTACAACTAGTGGTTACTTTTCCCCTTGTTATAACTTTATCTATAAACAAACGTGGTTATTATTGAGATACACACCACCTAAACCAAACCTGTGTGATATAAACACTGTCTTCTTAAGTTAAAGTTGGGACAAACTAACAATCTCAATAGGCCACGCCCCCTTTCCCTTCAGCACCATGGATAACAGAATATGTTCTCGTACCGGTCTCGATGCCGCCACTTGACATCCGACCACAGCACTGGTAACATCTATTATGTAATCTATTGAACAATAAAAGAATGTTTTAATACCTGTAGTTTTGCATTTATTTTGTGCAATTTCTCTCTTATCGAAGTATTTGAACACGTTAAGGACAATATTTCTAGCTTGACTTGGGGTATAGCTTGGGTTGGAGTATAGCTGAAAGTGGATTGGTGGACACCATGACCTTTCCTCCCCAAGCAGCCAGTAAAGCCCATATCCCACACAGCACGATGTGAGGTGACCGCGCCACGAATCAGCATGACTTGCAGAAAAAATTAAAAAATCTAATTATCGTGTAACATCGTGCAAAAAAATTCTGGAGTCGTGAAACATCGAGTGACAGTCTCGGGCGTATCGTGGTAGTCGTGCATTTTTCCTGATTCATCCTGAAAAAAATGTGCACCCCAAATTTTTTTGCGCTCCATCGTTGAAGAAAACCGTTACAAACCTATTGTACCGCTATCAGTGTATATTCCTGTGATTGTCGTGTTGCATTCATTGTATTCGTTGCATGATCGTCGTATTCGTGGCTGTCAAATAACTGTACGACAATCCAGATAATAGCACAATAACCGACCGTAAGCCGAACGATGATGGAACGATAACATAACGAACCTACCACAACAATAACACAATATACCGGGGTCAATCACTATTGCAAATCGAGTCTTGGACGATAACACGATAATAAGTCGATAAAGGTACAACAACACTGCAACAAGTGGCCAGTTTATCGTTTAATGGCCTCGCAGGTGTCCGGAACAAGCTTGGAGATGGAATTGGCCCCCACACGGAAATTCAGAGCCATGCTTTTGTAGGCCTTCCCTGTGGCCATGAAGTGCAGTGTAATGGCCAAGCGTTGCCCTGGTTCCTCCAATTTGTGTCCTGTCTACTTATTCGAGGTATAATTCACTGCAATATTTCGTTGAAGATGGCGTGGTCGACCCGCAGGTAATATCTGTAGGAATCAAGGTCATGTTCTTGGAGGTGTGGCAGAAGTTGGTGGTAGTGGCCATACTGTTCCCTCTGTGCAATCCACAACCTAACAAACCACCTACGTTGCTTCCTCCCTCGCTTCTTATTTTGTTGTTGGTCAATGTTGAGCAGGTGGGTTAACTAAAGTTGAATCTTGAGGTTGTTGATCGGCAGGTTATTCATTTCAAGTTCATCCGTGTAGTACTCATCGATGTCCTGCTGAGGAGGCGTGGGAATGGCCATGTGGCCAGGCATGTCCTGCAGGGGGGGCGTGGGAAGGGCCATGTTGCATGGGATGCAATGCTGTAATATCGGTGGATGCTGCTCTGGAACTGTGATGGCTAGGTGTGGCCCTACAATTTATATACAGGTGTGAATTCCGGAAAAAAACGGTCGTGTCGCGCTCGTGATTGTCGGGCGGCATTCGTGTAATTCATTCAGTTGTCGTCCTGTGGTTGTCTGTTATCGTTGAATATCGTACTGTTATTGATGTACACTCTCCCGAAAAAGTATTGGCATTAAAACTAATGAACGAAAACGACAATAATCGTAGCATTATGGTACATTGCTTTGAAACCTTATAGATAATGGTATTCCTGCCGATCAGTTGCCAATTATGCATATTTGTATTGCTTCATGAGTCAAAGAAACTATAGTGGATGCAAATCAAAACATATTCGCATTTCTTCACCTATTAAATAAATTTAAAATATTATCGTAAGATTTGCCCCTTTCTAATGCTGAAAACTCAGCTAATCCACACGGCAGTTGCCGAATGGTATATAACGTTATCTCTCTTTTTATTTTATTTTTACTTTTTTTTATATACCTCTACCTCGGGACAGGAAGCCGTGAGTCGTTGCCTGAGACTGAGGCTCCGAGATTATCGAGTGAATCTCTGAGGTGTTGGTTGCTTCACATGTTTGTTTTTTATACGCGTCACTTTCTGGAGAGGGCAATGTCTGTTTGTGTTACTTTACAAAACCTTATTTAGAAGTATGAGAAGAAAAAGCATAAGCCTATTTGATCCTACCCTATGCTATAACTGCATTATATTTAAGACAAAATACTACAGTTACAGCGAATCTACTCAAAGATTCCTTTTTGGTTAAAATCCGATTTGGTAACTTTATTCTCTGGGTTATCATTCTCATTATATTCAATAATTCAGTAAATTCCACCTCCAAAACCATCAATCTTAAAATCACAACGCATATCTGTAAAAATGAAGTCAAAACTCTTATTCCACGACTTGCCTCATGCATGAATTATGTATGCTAGAGGATTTCACGTTAGTACAGAAATAAGAGTCAACTCATTGCCAGCAGGAATACCAACCCCACAGTACAGTCATACATGTAGCTACGATCTTTTCTCAGCAGGATATAGCCAGCAATGTCGATAGTTTTTTGGGAGAGTGTACCTTCGAGTAACATCTTATCTTTATCATGTGGCCATCGTGTTAGTGTCATACTGGAATTGTGAAAAAGGATTGATAGCAACACGGTATATCGTCAGATGGTTGTCCTATAATCGTTGTAATCTTAGTAATATCGTGTGCCCATCTCACAGCTGTCATGAGCCGTGGGATTCGTCGGTTATCATGCAAAAAGTGCAAGTCATGCTCAATCATGTGGCTTTCGCCTCTCATCGTGCTGTGTGGGATGCGGCACTAGCACGTATCCTTGACTCCCTTTGTTATATAGGCCTGGTAGACTGCTTGCATCTCCTCCAGCAGCAGCCAGTAAGGCACTAGCATGTGTCCTTGACTCCCCTTTGTTACATAGGCCTGGCAGACTGCTTGCATCTCCTCCAGCAGCCAGTAAGGCACTGGCACGTGTCCTTGACTCCCCTTTGTTACATAGGCCTGGCAGACTGCTTCCCGCCTTGTACCGTTTAAGTCTGTAGTTGTGTTGTGGGGACAGAGGTGTAGCAGGGCTAGGTGAGGGCGTGCGATGTCGAGGAGGGCTGGCGGGACGAGGAGGCGTGGCTAGTATGATGTGTATGATGGGTGGCAGTTCCTGAGGGAGACTCGAGATACATAATTCAATGGAGGCAGGTGTGGGTTGGGATTGTGGAGGATGGGGTACAGATAGAGTAGGTTCAGGTATAGGGGAGGAAACGGGATGGGGAGGGGGAAGCATGGTAGTGAACCTAGGAGTAGAAGGTTCAGCTACAGCTAGGTCAGGCTCAGGTGTGGTGCCATTGGGAGGGAAGGCAGGATTGGGGTTAAGGGAGGAGATAGGTCCCTGGGGGTAAGGTGTGTCCGGGTGGGAGGAAGGTGGTGAGGTGGTGGGTGGGCTAGGGAGTGGAGGTGTGTTGGGGAGGGGGGAAGGTGGTGAGGTGATGGGTACCGAGATGGGGTCGGTGGTAGGCGTGGGTGGGCTTGGGGGTGTAGGTAGTAGGGTGGGAGGAGTAGATGTGGCAGTTGAAGGAAGGGTAGAAATGGTAGGGTGGATGATTTGAGGTGTAGGGGTAGGCGCGTGAGTCATGTGTGAGTGTAGGATGTCGGTAGTGGGAGCGTGGGTAGGTAGGGTGGCATGTGGGTGAGGTATGGGGTATGTCGAAGGGGTTGTAGGTGAGTGTGTAGGTCTGTATGGTGTTGCGTAAGGTGCAGGCAGAAGCGGTGGCCGATGTGATGAGGGCAGTATATGGGGTGAGTTTGAGGCGTGGTGAATGGGCAGAGTGGTGCGCGTATGCGTGGGTGTTGCTGGATGCATGTGGGCTGGAGTAAGTGGCACGGAGTGGGCAGGTTTTACCCGCTCCCAGGATGTGACATAAGGCTTACTGTGTACCTGTAGCATAACCGTTGGTGTCCGCCCTGGAGAGTACGGGATGTGGGCCACTGTACACCTGCTGGAGTGGAGCGCGGTGGGAGTCTGTGAGTAGGAGTAATGAAGGAGCGATGTTGAGATTAGGTGGTAAGTACGTGTGCCTTGTTTTTCGGTGCGTAGGTGTAGGTGCGTCGTTCGCGACAGCGCATTTGAGGGCGTAAAGGAAGCTGAGGCTGGATGTGGCAGTCTCCGGAGACATGAGCTGGCCAGGCAGACGTCGGTCCTCGCCGATGACGAGCTCTGCTGGTGAATGTTTGAGGTCCTCCTTCAGCATAGTCCGGATGGTAAGGAGGATGAGAGGAAGCACGTCAGCCCATTGATCCGGCTGGAGTGCTCGGAACGCATCCTTCAAGCGGTGATGAAATCTCTCGACCATCACGTTGCTTGCAGGGTGGTACGCAGTAGTTCATTGTTGGCGCATCCCCAATAATGTGAGCATGTACTGCCAAGCCTTGGACTCAAACTGTGTGCCTTCATCAGTGATGATAACTGCTGGGGGACCAAAGTTAGACACTCAGTTGCTGATGAAGTGGCAGGCGGTGCCTTCAGCTGTGATGTCACACATCAGAATGGCCGTATACCATTGTGTCATCCTACCCACACATGTCAGGAGATACCGGTACCCTCGGGAGGAGGGGAGAGGGCCAACGATATCGACGTGCACCTTGTGAAATCTGCTAGAAGGAACGGTGAACTCGTATAATGGTGGGCGTGTATGTCGCTCCACATTCGCGCGTTGACAGGGGATGCAAGCTGACACCCAATCCTTGACTTGCTTCCTCATTCCCGGCCAGACTGCCCGTCGACTAATAAGGCGAAGTGTACAGCCACTCACCAAAGTTTCTGTACCCCCTCAGTGGAAGTCAGGGTCAGAGAACGGGTAGGTAAATGGACGGTAGCCACAACAGTGTTGTCAACTCTAGCAAAGATAGTATTCCCGAACCATGAGTTGTGAGCTCCATTTGAAGCATTCACTGATGGGAGGGAGAGTCGGAAAGGGGGATAAGTGGAAGGTATAGTTCTCAATCTCCACATCCTGTCTGCTTAAATATGTGCTTCATTATTTTGATAAACTTAAAAATAGTTTAGTTCTACTTTGTTATTGTAGTTATTATAATCATTATCATCATATGTTGTCGTGCCAAAACCGTATCCACTTTAGGGCAGTGTCATTTGCTTCCTTTTTATAACTGGTATAAGAACGGCTTTGTGCGTTGTGTAACAATTGATCTCCGAAGATTAACAGGGGCACCACGGGGATTTTTGCTACTTGCCCCCAATAATTATGATAAAATAATACAATTGAATACCTATGCACATAATATGGTGTGGGACTGCTACGATCTCCTTTATGTCATATAGACAAACGAAAATAACTCGTGTGTATTCCAGCACATAGAGTATAATATCGTATCTACAGTATGATATCCTGCTTGTTTCTGAAGGCTTGGCTGGCCCTGATAACTGTGAACTTCTCAAATACTTGACATGGAGTAAACCTCACATTCTTCTTTTATGTGATGAAGCAACAGCTGTATGAACTTTATTATCTCCCAGTATTTCTTATATTTATTTTTTTTCATTTTAGAACACATGTAAGGCCACAGGGTATTGATTATTGTTTGATATTGTTAAACATTTATTATACAGTTCCTTACAGGGAATTCGTATAGACCGAAGGGCGTGGTTATGGCAGTTTTCTTGATATCCTCCTCTGCCACAGGGATTAGGTGGAAAACCCTGACGAGGTCTATTTTAGAAAACACTGTACATCCTTGAAGCTTCGAGTAAAAGTCAAGGACATGCGGAATGGGATATCTGTCGGGGATAGTAACTGCATTGAGGGCCTTGTAATCCCCGCATGCCCTCCATTTTCCTTCCTGCTCTTTGGGTACCATGTGTAGGGGTGACGCCCATGTGCTGTCAGATGGTCTGGTTACACCTTGTTTGATCATCACATGGAATTCCCATTGGGCAGCTCCTAGTCGTTCTGGGGGCATACATCGACGTTTCGCAAAAACCGGGGGGCCCATCGTTGTAATGGTGTGACAAATACCTGTGTCCTTGATTCGTGGAGAAGGCTCCAAAGAGTGTAGGAGTGGAAAGTCGTGAAGAATGTTATCGTTAGTGCTGGATTGTGTGATGTGTGTAATGGTAGGTGTTGTGCGACGGCAGTGTCTGGTAGGAATAGTAGCTCCTGAAGGTTGGTGTATGAGTCTGTTACGTTTGGTGTCTATCAGCAAGTCATGTACCGTGAGGAAATCCAGACCCAGTATCGGTGCTTAGACGTCCGCCACGACAAGGGACCAGACCACTCCTTGTTCCATAGATGGCGATAGGAGATTGGTTTGCTGTGAGGAGGTCATAAACGGTAGAAGCCTGTCTCTTGTGGTCCTTTTCCATGGGAGGTACTATGCTAACTTCGGAGCCCGAGTCAATAAGAAAGGTGTCTCCTGACTCGAGGTCCTCTACCCATAGGAGGGTACGAGTGTTACTGTGTGGGGGCAAACATGTACCTGCGGGAGGAAGTTCAGGAGGCGTGAGGGGGGCCATACATGTGTGGACGTGGGAAGATGAACGTCGTGTAGGGTCCAGGTGTGGTTGACGGGTGGTCGTGATAGCGGAGGTGGCTTGGACGAGGTCATCCCGGAAGTTCAAGGGTGTGTGTCCGAATAGGGGCTTGCCACGGGTATCAGCGTGTCGTAGCATGGTGTGTGAAACGTGCAGCAGAGGCGTATAAGTGGCATAGCAGCGCGGGTAGAGGGGCAGTCCTGTCGGTTAGGGAGGCCACGTGTTGCCTCGTGGGAAGGGTAGTCGTCGTTCCTGGTGCGTTGAGGCGAGGGTACATCTGTTGAGGGCCTGGGGAATTGGGTAGGATGTGGGGCGGTGACTTATTGGGCGTATTCTTGCCACCACCTCACTTGTTTCACTGGTTGGTGTGGGGCGACTGGCGGGTGTCAGGGGACGCTCGATGGCAAGGTGGGCGGCAATTACAAGCGAAAGTGCCGAAACGTTGGCGGTAGTAGCAAAGTTGTGTGAGTGGAGTGTTACTATTGTGATGATGGGATGTTGGTTTGAAATGTTGAGGTTGTGTTTTGTGATGTAGGGTATTGTGGTAAAGATGGGAGAATTCGTGTAGTTGGGGTGAAGTGTTGCTGGTAATACAGGTGGTTGTGATGGGGATGAGTACTGAGGAAGGGAAGACCTGATTGGGCGTAACTGTTCGGGTGATGCTGCTGCGTAACCGGTTGGTGAGAATGAGTGGAGGCTTGTGTGTGAAGTTGATGATGTGGGTAGGCGGGAACGTGTTGTGAAATAGGCATATGTTGCTGGGACACTGTAGAGCTGGGGTGGTATTGTTGAGCCGAGAGTGATATGCAATGAAACAGAGGACAGGAGTAAAACAGAGCAAGAGTAAGAAAGACAGCAAAAGTGGGGATACTAACGGGGACAAAAATTATGTTAAGGCAAAATTGGGTGGGATAAAACACTGGGGAATGTGAGCACAATACGAATGCAAGCAAAAATTGGAATTAGGGAAGTGTATGTGTAAGGGGTACCTTAGCAGTGAAGCGAAGAGGTCGAAGTAAGTGAAGTGGTGATGTGAAGCGTAGCTGCAGGGCTGCTGGGAATGTCAGAGGTGGCGTGGTGAAGAGGTTGAAGTGCATGTAGTGTGGTGGAACTTGCGTGCATGTACGTATTACCTTGCACCAGTGTAACAGAGTTGTAAAGCCGGGTGTCACCAATTCATTAGTAAGGAAGCCCTTATGTTTCTACCCAGGTGAACAGACTCCAGAATACAAGGTACAGTTTATTGGTAATACAAGGAAATGCAGTACATGTAGGTATAGGGAAGGCCAGCCTGTCGTGCAGCGTCGTGGAGAGTCGGTAGTTGCAGTGGACAGTCTGTAGTTGTGTAAAGCAGGAACACCATATGTGATCGAAGCGGAAACACGTAAGTATGCAAGTGTATGATGATAGCGAGAGCAGGGCTGGTCCTTCTTGTACTGTAGCTAGCAGGATAGTCTCTTGTCTGGCCGTAGCGCGGCCCTTTTATTCAGGTGACTATGAACCCCGGATGTAGCATTGTCACGTGACCCAGCACGTCCACAGATGTGCTGCACCCAGATGATTCATACCTGGGACAAGGTGTGGAGGCTGGCGCCAGGGTCACAAGGGGGGATTAAGCCACGACAGGGGAAGGGATTAGGGTATTCGCCAGACCGTGGGATGGCTGAGGCCGAGGAGTGCACAAAGGAATAAGGAGTGGTGCACAAGTACATGGCAGAATAAGGAGTGGTGCACAAGTACATGGCAGAATAAGGAGTGGTGCACAAGCACATGGCAGAATAAGGAGTGGTGCACAAGTACATGGCGCCACTACACTGTAAACTTGTGACGAAGCAAAAATTAGTAATTAGTGTACTCAAATATAGTTATTAATTATCGATCGTATTACAGATACCGCTGCCAGTGGTATGAGTACAGTCTGGAGGGGGCATAGCCTATTGAGATTGTTAGTTTGTCCCGACTTAAGTAGCCACCACCCAGATGGTACAACTTGGCTTATGGACCCTGTATATAATATATACATTATAACTAACCTAACCTCACCTCACCTACACTTAAATAAATGTATATGAATAACTTACCTTAAACTTCTGTAGAATAGACTTGAAGCAACTGCTTTGAGGAAGTGTTGAACCACAGTAAGACAGTCTGGATGGACACAACAAGAGATATATTGTTTTAATAATGACAGACTTCAGCAACTGACATAATAATCATATAACATACAAGAATAATTACTATATACATATTAATGAGCTTTCCACCTGATTATCAAACTTGGGAACTTTGGATATGAGACCCAGGCACTACCACTGTACAATACATTATTGTGTGTTTATATATGAATTGATTTCATACAGTAACTCACGACACTGAAGAAAATATTAACTGCAGAATATATTTTTGGTAGAGTGGAGGGTAATTGATTCTTCCAAACAATCCCAGGCAATAAATCACCTCAGTGTTTCTAATAAAGAATCTGTTTCATATAATAGTTTGAAAGATTCAGTAGCACTCCAATTTATCATCAGAAGTTTCTTCCTCTAAATGCATCTTGTCCTGCTTGTAACCCACCAATGATGGAAGAGGTAACATCTGTGTAATATCAGTATCTACATTAGGTTACCAAAGTTCTCAACACTATTTAAGGCTGCTCACACTTGGCTGAATTGATCAATGAACTCACACGAATTAGGAACTGAATTAACTACACACAATAATCGTGGTTGTATGTAAGAAACACAAACAGCATTCACAGGTTACATGTTGCTGAAACAACCCTGTTGCTATGTGCATATTAAGATTATGGGTCATACTGGCAAACTACTGTCAGGCTAAGTGTGAATTATCCCCATAACTGTGGGTAACCACATAATTCAACGGGTCCTGGAGTGATGGCGTCTACGTCGTGGGACCACCCCCCAGGGCTCCCAACAAAGGAAGCTATGGGGGCCAAACCTCCACAAAATCCACCCACCCCCATCAAGGAGGTGCTAGTTCCTGGGAATGACTTCGGTCACCCAGGCAATTACCACACCCCTCGCACAACACACACAATTACACATTTTTCCACCACCGAGAAATGATCCTCCAGCTGTCATTTCTCGGTTTCTCCTTCGAGCCAGAGACACTGAGAGCAACTCAGGACCCACCAACAAACACACACGTCCAACATGCCCAAAACCCAACAAACAGACAACGGGCTCAGTTCAATGCAACCCCTGCAGAAACTGGACCCACCCTACAAATACAACATCTGCCTCCAAACAACACTACACAAACACATAGACTTGTCCTCCATCACCCACACCATCACTCCTACCCCCACCACCCTTTCTCCCAACACCATCACCCACACTGCCACCACCATCTCCAACCCCGCCAAAGACTCCCCCTCCCCACCCCAATGCAGCAACACACAACACACACCGCACCCACAACATAAATATACTCCAGATGAACATCGATGGCATTAGCACAAAAAAGCAAGAACTTACACACTTCATCATACAACACAACATACATATTGCCATTGTACAAGAAACCAGATTACATAACACACACAAAACACCTACATTCCCCAACTACACCACCATCAGATAAGACCGGGCCAACGGCAATGGCGGCTGACTCATCACTCTAGTCCACAAATCCATTAACTATACAGAAACCAGTGCACATCTCAATTCCCTTCTCCCACACCACGACACCATCACAGAAATTCAGGCCATCAAAGCATGCACTGGCAAAACAACAAGCACAACACTAGCCATCGTATATATCCCCCCTCACACCAGCCCAACAGTTCCCCATAACTTCACCCCCCAGCTACAACAAATCACCAGCCAACCTAACCTAATGCCAAGACATCGGCCTGATATGTCAACAACCCAGACACAAACAGAGGAGTTGAAATCCTCTCCCAAATAGACAACCTCATCACACTAAACAACACACACCAACACACCCATATCCCTCACCAAGCCCTCTTCCAACCATCATCACCCGACATCACCTGTTGCTCCCCCAACCTAGCACCCAGAACATCGTGGAGGGTGGTCAACACTCTTGGCTCCGACCTCCTCCCAATCATCATAACAACCAAATCAAGAATCACCCCAGCTGACCACAGACACACATACACTAACTACACTAAGGCCAACTGGAACATCTTCACTACAGATACAGAAGATAACATTGAAAAACTGAACAGTACACCCATCGCAGACATTAATACTACTGTACAAACATTCAACACAATCATACAAGCTGCAAACAACAAACACATCCTTAGAGGCAACAGAAGAAAACACAACCCCAACTGTACAACATAAATTCAAGGCCTCATCAGACAACGAGACACACTCAAACACTCACCCCCAACTCCACTCACACATCACACAGTACACCAAATACAAGCACTAAGCACACAAATAAACAACAAAATCAAAGAACAGAGAACACTAAATTGGCAAAGGTTTGTCTACACACTTGATCACAAACAAACACCAGAAAACTTTACAAAACACTAAACAACATCACACTATCCAACAGCAACACTACACAATCACATATAGCCATCACAACAACAGACACTATACCCTCAAATAAACAACAAGCAAACACACTCATCCAGTACTTTTCTCACATCAGCCACCTTCACCCGCACCCTGAAGACCGACGAGTAATCAGACGCAAGAGATGCTTCCCCACTGATTCAGTCCATACACCATTCACAAACCATCAAACAAATCACATCATCCACAACCTCAAACACTCTCCTGCCTGTGGTCCAGAGAACATCAGTAACATTCACCATAAAAACCTAAGACCACAAGGCATACAAACACTCACTAACATAGCAAACTACAGCTACTCACACAACACAATACCCAATGCCTGGAAACAATAAAACATCATCACTATCCCCAAACTCAACAAACACCCCACACTACCCTCATCACTTCATCCCATCACCCTCCTTTACACCCCCTCCAAAGTTACTGAACGCCTCATCATCAGCCAAATCACACCACACATTCCCCTTGCATCCTCACAACATGGTTTCAAACCACTACATTCAACAAACACTCTTCTTACAGACCTCACACAGAGAATTTATGGTGGCATCAACTCAGATAGACCCCCACATAGAACACTCCTAGTTACACTGGACATTAGTAAAGCATTTGATGCCATTCCCCACCACAACCTTACAAACAAAATATACAACACAAATATGCACAACAATACAAAAAGATGGCTGGCCAGCTTCTTGGGAGGAAGAACAGCCCATGTTATACATGCTGGTCAGTCATCTAACATAAAAAGTTTCACCAACGGCATCCCCCAAGGCTCTGTATTGTCACCCATCTTACACCATGAAACCAAAATCCTCAAGATTAAAGGACCACCTTAACATAAGAGACACACAAACACTTGCTGCAGCCTCCAGAAACCTACGCCACCCACTACACTACATGGCAAAACACCGAGGGATGCCAAGAAACATCAAAACAACACCCAGTACACGATACCATACACAAATACTATCATCTCTTACACCATGCCCACCCCAATGTCCCCAAATCAGTCTCCAAAAACACATCCATATTCAAAACACCCACCAATCCATCAAAAAATTTAAGAACTGTTCCCTGCTGCATGCACGACCCCTTGACATTCACCCATCAGAATCCTCCCTTCCCCGTGAGAACAGAGTCTACCTGGCCAAGCTGCGAAGCGGCCATCATCCGGCCCTTTTGACATATCAAAATAAACTAGATGGAGCCATCGCAGACACCTGCCCAGGATGCAACACAGCACCCCATTCTATTAAACACATTATGGAAGACTGCAACACACACAACGACACTCACCAACAACACAAAATACACTCACTGAGGGCATTGTGGGAAAGCCCGGTTCAAGCCATAGCCTTCCTCAAAAGCTCGGGGCTGCTCGGTCAGACAGCTTGAGGAACTTCAATAACAACAACATAATTCAACAGCACCAACAAGTGTGGAGGACCGTTAGTGACAACATAATTCAACACCACCAACAAGTGTGGAGTACCAACTGGAACTAAGTGTGAGATAACTCTGAGGGGTGAGATGATGGAGGAAATGAAGGAGTTGAGTAGGCACTTGTTTTGTATATACTCACTAACCCCAATAACTTAAGGGGAGGGGCCTGGTAATTAGAGGTTTTGGAATGATGGAAAGCAACATTTAGAAGGGAATTTTCTTTCATTTAGTACTCATGACCCGCCATACATGTTTTATTTTGGAAATCCTGAGCCAAGCTGCAGTAAAACTTGGCTTGGGTTTACCAATTTTAATCAAGGACAACATCTGCATCCGCGGTTTGAGAATGAAGATACAGTATTACTCTGTAAAAATTGGTATATTGTACAAAACTAATATATATATATATATATATATATATATATATATATATATATATATATATATATATATATATATATATATATATATATATATATATATATATATATATATATATATATATATATTATCTTTTAAACAAACGAGGTTGAAGGATATGGCTTGTTCTGCATTTATGAGTTTTTTATTTATGCTTTCAATGGATCTAACAATTTTTCTTAAATCTTCACTTAGATGGTGGATAAGTGAGGCAAATGTTGAGTTGTTGGGGGAGGTCGACGTTTCGTCCAGTACATAGGACATCTTCAGGGAGAAGTGGTGATTCTGGGTGGGTGAGCGGTATTTATCCAATTTCCGTATGTGGGGTGGGCGGGGCCACCATGTCAGCAGCCTAGTGATTGGTGGATGGGGGGTGGCGTCTGATTCTGGCACTGAGTCTGAGTTGTTGGTTGGTTGTGGGTAAGATGTTAGATGCTTGTGGTTGGTCAGTAGGTGTTGGAGGTGTGGTGGGTGTCCTGACGGTGCTGGTGATGTGTCGTTTTCTCGACGTCCAGGGAGGCGATGATGTGGTTGCCTACTTTAGGGGAATCACGGAGAATTTGGAGAAAATCTGTGGCTGAGTTGAGGCTGTATTTGCTGGGCACGTAAGGTGAAAGCAAGGTATTGAGAGACTTGGCCAGTTTGTAGGTTGCAGTCGGGATCTGGGAGATGATAGGCCTGAGGGGGTTGCCAGGTTTGTGGGTTTTCACAGTGCCATAGGCGTATCCAGGTGCATATTCTCCAATAAGTTTATTCAGGTGGATCCCTCCAGCTTTAGCGTTGATGGCAGAGATGGTGGTGTTGGCCCTTCGCTTGATGTCGTTGGTGGGGTTGCGTGTTATTCTTTTGAATTTGATGGTGTTAGAGACGTCTGTGTTGGAATATCTATTGTTTACCAGGACTTGGGTGAGACGCTCTAGTTCCTGGTGTGTGTATCTCCAGCTGGTGCAGTGAGAGAGAGCCCTCCTGACGTAGGATGAGATGGTGGATAGGAGGTATCTCTTGGGGCATTCACTGTCACCATTTAGACACCGTCCGTTGTTGGTGGACTTTGTGTACACTGTGGTTTGGAAGTCTGAGTTATGGTGGGCAACCAAGAGGTCCAGGAAGGGTAGTTTGCCATCCGTTGATTTTTCGTAGGTGAAGTTCAGACCAGACGAGGAGATAAACCGTTGTTGTAGTAGTAGGCTACCCATCGCTATACCGTCAATTTGTTGGTACATATTGCAACGTGGGCAAATAAATGGAGCTTCCTTGGTGCAGAGTTCGAGTAGAGTCTTGAGGCACGTCTTGGGGATGTCCAGTCGTGGGAGGTGAAGATTTAAGAAAAATTGTTAGATCCATTGAAAGCATAAATAAAAAACTCATAAATGCAGAACAAGCCATATCCTTCAACCTCGTTTGTTTAAAAGATAATATACTCCCTGGCTATACCAACATAAAACTACACAACGAGAATGCCAGAAACAGGAACAGCACTCTACAGTTTCGTGAAGAACTGGTAAGAGAAGAAATTTCTGAGAAAAAAGAAACTACAAAGCAACTAAGAACACAACGAGATGCTCTCATCCACCTGTGGGAAGATGGAACCACTACTGAAAACCTAAGACTACTAATCAACAGTAAACTACAGCTCCTCGGGGAACAACACTGACGCAAGACAGAGAATGTAGCCACCAAGAAACTATCACACCTATATGGAGGCAATATCAAGTTGCCTCAACCATCCCCAGGATATGTCAACCTCACCGACACCACACTCACCCCAGACCAACAGGACCTTCTCAACATGGGACTAAACTGTCACTACATGACTAAACCAAAACCACACCGGAAACGACTGGAGATTAAGATCCTCTTAGGTGACATCCACCAACTAGAGAAAAACGGGAAAATTACCACCTCTACCGCACTTCAACCAACTCTACTTGCTGAAGCAGCCAAGACGAGGGGAGTCTACCACAGCAAACTCCTGAATAAGAACCACTTCCTTGCCTCGAAACAGCTACGAGATAACCCGGACATCATCATTCGACGTGCAGATAAGGCCTCCTCTTTAGTTGTCCATGGGAGAGAGGAATACCTACAGAAAATGGACAACATACTAAGTGACACCAGTAAATTCAAAAGAATCACACGCAACCCCACCAACGACACCAAGCGAAGGGTCAACATCACCATCTCTGCCATCAACGCTAAAGCTGGAGGGATCCACCTGAATAAACTTATTGGAGAATATGCACCCGGATACGCCTACGGCACTGTGAAAACCCACAAACCTGGCAACCCCCTCAGGCCTATCATCTCCCAGATCCCGACTGCAACCTACAAACTGGCCAAGTCTCTCAATACCTTGCTTTCACCTTACGTGCCCAGCAAATACAGCCTCAACTCAGCCACAGATTTTCTCCAAATTCTCCGTGATTCCCCTAAAGTAGGCAACCACATCATCGCCTCCCTGGACGTCGAAAGTTTGTTTACTAATGTACCTGTGGATAAAACCATAGACTTCATCCTCCACCGAGTTTACCCTTCCTGGACCTCTTGGTTGCCCACCATAACTCAGACTTCCAAACCACAGTGTACACAAAGTCCACCAACAACGGACAGTGTCTAAATGGTGACAGTGAATGCCCCAAGAGATACCTCCTATCCACCATCTCATCCTACGTCAGGAGGGCTCTCTCTCACTGCACCAGCTGGAGATACACACACCAGGAACTAGAGCGTCTCGCCCAAGTCCTGGTAAACAATGGATATTCCAACACAGACGTCGCTAACACCATCAAATTCCAGCTAGAAAAATGGTACGAAGTTAATTCCCCAACCAAACCCAACAGTGACATCAGACTATACTACCGCAATTACATGTCCACCAACTACAAGACTGACGAGACCATACTAAGGGACATACTAAATAAGAATGTCAACCCCACCAACCCAGACAGCGAGATCAAACTAGTAATTTACTACAAGTCTCCAAAAACCTCGAACCTAACCCTACACAACCGACCTACTACCTCCAAGAGCCCGATGAACAGCGACCACGTGATTTACCAACACACCTGTAACAGTGTGGACTGTGAGCCTCACCACTATGTTGGTAAAACACAAACATCACTGTCTCGTCGGCTCACCATGCACCTCCAGTCAGGATCTATAAAAGACCACTACAGTACCCACGACAACCAAGCTCTGACACGAGACAAACTAGTAAATAATACCACCATATTAGACAAAGAAACAGACAGCAGACGACTCTCCTACCTAGAAGCAATTTACATAGAAACCCTACCACCTTCTATAAACAACCAGACACAAGACCTCCAAATACTGCCCTCCAGAAAACGACACATCATTAGCACCGTCAGGATACCCACCACACCTCCAACACCTACTGACCCACCACAAGCATCTAACATCTTACCCACAACCAACCAACAACTCAGACGCAGCACCAGAATCAGAAGCCACCCCCCATCCACCAATCACTAGGCTGCTGACATGGTGGCCCCGCCCACCCCACATACGGAAATTGGATAAATACCGCTCACCCACCCAGAATCACCACTTCTCCCTGAAGATGTCCTATGTACTGGACGAAACGTCGACCTCCCCCAACAACTCAACATTTGCCTCACTTATCCACCATCTAAGTGAAGATTTAAGAAAAATTGTTAGATCCATTGAAAGCATAAATAAAAAACTCATAAATGCAGAACAAGCCATATCCTTCAACCTCGTTTGTTTAAATGATAATATACTCCCTGGCTATACCAACACATATATATATATATATATATATATATATATATATATATATATATATATATATATATATATATATATATATATATATATATATATATATATATATATATATATATATATATATATATATATTGAAAGATATGGCTTGTTCTGCATTTAATGGGAGAGGAATACCTACAGAAAATGGACAACATACTAAATGACACCAGTAAATTCGAAAGAATAACACGCAACCCCACCAACGACACCAAGCGAAGGGTCAACATCACCATCTCTGCCATCAACGCTAAAGCTGGAGGGATCCACCTGAATAAACTTATTGGAGAATATGCACCTGGATACGCCTACGGCACTGTGAAAACCCACAAACCTGGCAACCCCCTCAGGCCTATCATCTCCCAGATCTCGACTAAAACCTTCCAACTGGCCAAATCTCTCAATACCTTGCTTTCACCTTACGTGCCCAGCTAATACAGCCTCAACTCAGCCACAGATTTTCTCCAAATTCTCCGTGATTCCCCTAAAGTAGGCAACCACATCATCGCCTCCCTGGACGTTGAGAGTTTGTTTACTAATGTACCTGGGGATAAAACTATGGACTTCATCATCCACCGGATTTACAAACACCCAGACCTCCCATGACTGGACATCCCCAAGACGTGCCTCAAGACTCTACTCGAACTCTGCACCAAGGAAGCTCCATGTATTTGCTCCCGTGGCAATATGTACCAACAAATTGACGGTATAGCGATGGGTAGCCCCCTGGGGGTCCTCTTCGCTAACTTCTTCATGGGTAATGTTGAAGAGGATCTTCTCAAGTGTAATCGCCCATCGATATATTGTCGGTATGTTGACGACATTTTTGTTCAGGTGAAGGACCTAGACGAGCTACTACTACTACAACAACGGTTTATCTCCTCGTCTGGTCTGAACTTCACCTACGAAAAATCAACAGATGGCAAACTACCCTTCCTGGACCTCTTGGTTGCCCACCACAACTCAGACTTCCAAACCACAGTATACACAAAATCCACACACACCAGGAACTAGAGCGTCTCACCCAAGTCCTGGTAAACAATGGATATTACAACACAGACGTCTCAAACACCATCAAATTCCAGCTAGAAAAATGGTACGAAGTTAATTCCCCAACCAAACCCAACAGTGACATCAGACTCTACTACCGAAACTACATGTCCACCGACTACAAGACTGACGAGACCATACTAAGAGACATAATAAAGAAGAATGTCCACCCCACCGACCCAGACAGCGAGATTAAACTAGTAATCTACTACAAGTCTCCAAAAACCTCGAACCTAACCCTACACAACCGACCTACTACCTCCAAGAGCCCGATGAACCACGTGATTTACCAACACACCTGTAACAGTGTGGACTGTGAGCCTCACCACTATGTTGGTAAAACACAAACATCAAAATACTGCCCTCCAGAAAACGACACATCACCAGCACCGTCAGGATACCCACCACACCTCCAACACCTACTGACACACCACAAGCATCTAACATCTCACCCACAACCAACCCTAAATACTTAAAGGACTCCACCTCCTGCAATATTTCACCATCTAGCATTATATTCATCCTTCTACCCTCTGCTCCCCTCCTACATCTCATAACATTGTTCTTTGCCACGTTCACTCTCAGTTTCCTCCTGCACACCCGCCCAAACTCCTGCACTAACATACTCAGTTCCTTTTCTGACTCTGCCACTAACGCTGTATCATCAGCAAACTGTATTTGGTTTCGGCCAAACTCTCTACCTTTGCTGACCACCAAGCTCAGTCCTCTCTCCATCACCCTAACATTAACCTCTCTTACCACACTGTCCAAATAAATATTAAACAACCATGGTCACATAACAAAGCCTTGACGGAGTTCCACCTTTACTGGGAACCATACACCCACGTTACTACCCACTCTAACACACGCTCTACTGTTTACGTAGAAACTTTTCACCCCTTTCAATAATTACCCCCCCCCCCCAGCCTGTACAACTGCAAAACCTTCCATAATCCATTTCTATCAATTCTGTCATATGCTTTCTCGAGATCCATATATGCCCAAACTACTTCTTTACTTTTCTCTAAATACTTTTAACACACCTGCCTAACTGTAAATATCTGGTCCACACTACCTCTTCCTCTCCAAAAGCCACCTTGCTCTTCACCTGCTAACTACCGGGCAGATGAGGGGTACCTCGTCCCCCACGGGGCCACTCACTTTAAAAAGCACCCCCAATGGCTCGAAGCATTTTCCCACGACGGTGCTGAGACCCCACTTCATCAACATCTCCCTGCCCAGACACCCAACCATCCAACACAGGACGACCCCTAGAGGGCAGTCCCTCTGGCGGGCAGTCTATTGCATGGGAACCATTTAGTCTGATCTCTCACTGGCGACCTTTCTAGCATGGGAAGCCCTCTCTCACCAAAATCGAGGCAGAGTAGGGGCTGGAGCCCCTTCTAGTAAAGCTCGACAGGTCTCAGAGACAAGCAAGCCCCCCCACCACGTCAAGGCGATTCCCGCTGGGGGGGGGGGGGGGGATGAACCATAAAGGGGGAGGGAGTTTAAACTGCTGCATGCAAAGGGATAATGCACCCCGTGTGCTGGTGGTCCACACAGCAGTGGAAAAAAAAAGATCCTCCAGTTGCAGTACACTTCACGTGGATTTTTAATCCATGTTGGCAGATCTCGTCAAATAAACTAGAAAGTGACCAGATCCTACAACAATCTTTATTCTAGCCCTGTGATACTAGAGTAAGACTTTGTGCCTGTGATGCAAGTTTCCTGGGACTTTCTCTCAGAGATTTTTGTGACCGCTCCTTCATATCTTCAGTCTTTTCATCAGTCAACACAGATGGTCGTCCACTCCGTTTCCTGTCGTACACATTTCCAATATCACGAAAACCAGTCTTGAAATTGTCATTTTATTGATATTGGGGCATCAGGATATCGTGTTTGAAACGATCTTTTCACTTGTGCATAAGACTGTTTTGAAAAATATTGTTCAATAATAAAGACATATTGCACTTGTGAAAACACCATCTTGCTTCAGCTAAGAACAAAGCACTCCTTAGTGTGCACAGGACACGTCACTCTCCAGGTGGCGCTGGTGTATCATCAACACATGTCAGTTGTGCCAGTTGGTGGAATAAACCCAATTTACAACCTATTTTATATTATTTCAAGACCATGCTATGATGGGTAACGTTTCTTTTGAATCACCCTGTATAAGTTCATATGTATGTGTACTACAGTAGAAATCACCTTTACAAAATACTTCCACATTTTATAAGCAATGCTGTAATTTCCTTAAGAAAAAAAAATATATATATATTTCTATGTAATAATACTAATAGTTAATACTTTTTTTCTTTTCGAACAGATTCATTTTAAATTCAGTATTTATATTTATTTTGTAAGATCATAAATAACAATCTTTATTTATTTGTTAAATGAAGTTTATAAAAAAAATTATAATTCAATGTTGCCCATGAAAGAAATTCCAAAATTAAATTAGCATCTCCTTGTACTACATTAAATGTACAATATTTCTGTTGAGATAATAATTATTAGTGTTTAATTTTACTTATACAAGTATTTTAAGCTAGTTAATTGTATTATAATATTTCACATTATCATAAATAAAGTAATTCAAGTTTCTTACTGAAAACTTTCCTGAACCAGTGGTACACACACACACACACACACACACTGTACATGCACAATCTAATCTTGATTCCTCAACTTTCTCTGTCTCCTCTTACCTCCTCTATGCTCAGTTGTGTGTCATCAGTATACATATGCAGACTGCAGAGACCTCACTTACTTTTGGGTACCTGAACTTGTTAATCTAAATACTTTATCCTCGAGCTTTAGCTATCCCCTTGTTCTCAAACTAAATACATTTGCGTTGTTTTTCTCTCCCCTAAAACTACCAACTAGGTATTGTTGAGTAAAACTGATGCATAAGGAAGATAGGCTTTCTATTCAATACCTTATCACAAATGGTGACACACACACACACACACACACACACACACTACGGTAAATTGCTAATTAACTGTATATTAAAATATGTGGTTATTGTTCTGTTCATTTATATTGTTATTATATTTCTGCTATGAAGGAGATGCCCTCCATACTTTTGTAAAAGTCTAATGCAATTAAACTTTATTCACACACACACACACACACACACACACACACACACATAAGTCTCATGTTATTAAGATTGGAAGAAGTGAGAGAAAACTGAATTGGCAGTACAAACTTGGTAATATAATGTTAAATGAAGCAGAGAAAGAAAAAGATTTTGGGGTAACAATAAATAAGAAACTGACATCAGATGATCATAGGCTATACATGGAAAGTGAGAAACATGTATACATTGTTAGCAAATTTGAGAGTGGCCTTCACTTATATGGACGAAATAATGGTCAGGAAATAATCAAACCCTCTTGGTATATGCTGCAATAGTATGGAACCCACATTTAAAGAAACATATCACCAAATTAATAAAAAGTACAAAGAGCAACAACAAAATGGGTACTAAGTCTAAGAGAATTAACCTATGAGGAATGACTAGAGAAACTAAAGTTACCAAAACTGGAAGAAAGACGAAAGAGAGGCAATATGATAATGTTGTACAAATGCGTCACGGAAAAAGAAAAGACAGATATAGAGAAATTGTGTCAACAAAGAACATCTACAATGAGAGGTCACAGCAAGAAATTTATTAAAATAAAAGGAAACAAAGATACACAGAAAAGCAGCTTTCCAATAAAGTAATGGATCAATGGAATGTATTATATGTTGCCAAAAACATATATAAATTTAAATAAAAATACGACAATTGGGTTTTAAAACACGGGACATTACTAGCTTGACTCAATCCTGTATAGATATAATTGATAAGAACAAATGAATAAGAACACACACACACACACACACACACACACAAGAGTACTCACATAAATACACACATAGCCTACATACAGGGGTACTTACAAGCAGGAACACACACACACATACACACACATACAGGAATACTTACACACACACACATACAGGAATACTTACGCACACACACATACAGGGGTAATTATACACACACATACATACAGAGATACTTACACACACACACATACAGGGTACTTACACACACACACAAACACATACATGGATACTTACACACACACACACACACAAACATACAGGGATACTTACACACACACATACTGGGATACTTACACACACACATATACAGGGTTACTTAATCACACACACACACACATACTGGGGTACTTACACACACACATACAGGGATACTTACACACACACATACACACACACACACACACACACACACACACATACTAGGGTACTTACACACACACATACAGGGATACTTACACACACACATAGGCCTATATAGG
The DNA here is from genome assembly GCA_033782935.1 of Petrolisthes cinctipes. Taxonomy (NCBI): domain Eukaryota; kingdom Metazoa; phylum Arthropoda; class Malacostraca; order Decapoda; family Porcellanidae; genus Petrolisthes; species Petrolisthes cinctipes. Next base: position 71,996 of record JAWQEG010000599.1, on the reverse strand, counting down.
TGTACTTAAACACACACACACACATACAGGGATACTTACACACATAGGCTTATATAGGGGTACTTAAACACACACACACACACACACACATACTGGGGTACTTACACACACACACACACATAATGGGGTACTTAAACACACACACACATACTGGGGTACTTACACACACACACACACACACACACACATACTGGGGTACTTAAACACACACACACATACTGGGGTACTTACACACACACACACACACACACATACTGGGGTACTTAAACACACACACACATACTGGGGTACTTACACACACACACACACACGCTATGGTACTTTTGTCTTACATACAATGCCTAACTATTATAACAGAAGTTACTCTCTCTCATGTATAGCGGTATTGAACCTCGGTGAAGTTGGTAGTACTATACGTTTAGGGTTTGGGCGCCACTTCGACTCCATCCATTCCCCTGACATTCCTCAGCTGTCATTAGTTTTCAATTTGCTTTCTTATTGCTTCCTCTTTCATCTCTCTATCACCTTCTCCCTCCCTCGTCTACCGTCCGTATCTACAAGGTCTTCTAGACAAAGGATGGTCTTCTTCCAATCTCTCTCTCTCTCTCTCTCTCTCTCTCTCTCTCTCTCTCTCTCTCTCTCTCTCTCTCTCTTTATGACTTTTAAAAACTGAGATAGACGGAAGATAAACTCACTTATCAATACCTTATCTGAAGAGCAGATTTATCGTCCTGTTTACAGTGTGTGTATGTGTGTGTGTTACCTAATACCCGTCGTCAATAGTTTAATGAAAAATACAGTTCTCATGCTTAAAAACTTTTCAGATTTTCTAAAGCATTTTCCAGGCTTCAAATCAAAGGTACACCTAGAAACTTGTATTTATATGAATACTGTCATGCTAATGTGCATGCTTATATGCCTATGGCTTCTAGTAACCGTTTTACTGCATTTATTAATCTGAAACATATCTAAGATTACTATTAATGTAAATACTGAAGAATATCAGTATGAAAGGTATACGTATAGTGTATCATTAATTATCAAGGGAATATATTAGAATTTATAGAACCTTCTCATTAATTAATTAATTAGTCATTATCATCTGCGGTAGTCTAACTTCCATATTGAACTAACATGTGATATCTCACAACTTTCGAGTTTATGACAATGGGAATTGTTATGGTTGAAGTTATACCTCCCTCTCTCTTTATCACACACACACACACACACACACATTATACTGTACCTTCTTTATCACATACACTACCTGATTGATATGGCAATCTCTCTCTCTCTCTCTCTCTCTCTCTCTCTCATTATTATGGCAGATGTTATCCTCTCTCTCACTCTCTCTCTCTTTCTCTCTCTTTTAATCTACCTAATTATTAAGGCAGAAATTATTCCTCTCCTTCTCTTCTCTCTAACGGTATTCTAGGACAATACACCTTCCTAGATAATGTATATATTTTTGTGGTGTGTTATAGTGTGGTTTGACTAATTTGGTGGTTATTTTTTTCGGAAATGCTTTGTTTTGAAAGTAGCCCCAATCCACATATTGAACAAACTTGGGAATATGTTGGGAATCGGGAGTTTTGTGTGGTGGAAAACAGGCAATTTTAGCATATGTGCACGTGATTCAGTACTAAGAGTAATGAATGAATATTGAAAATTTGGAAATCCGAGTTAGGCTTTGCCAGATCTGGCTCGGCTTTTCCAATTTTCATGACTCATGAAAGTGGAAAAAAATATTTAACTTCAGCTAAAATTTTGCAAAACCTGACTTGAGTTTTCCAATATTATTATGCCAGAAAATTTGGTTATATATAAACCAGAGTAAAAAAATGTTTCAGCTGCTGAGATTATAGTACAGCTGAGATTATAGTGGTTGAAAAATAAGACGAAAACACAATTACATGAAATACAAAGCACCTTACCTTAAATATCTAAAATACCTTAAAATTATTATAACTAACCTTATTAATGAGGTTGTCACTGGAATGTTGTGAAGAGGCAAGGTTAAGGGACACTAATGATACTACTGGTACCTGTATCGTTTTCTGCTAATTTTTGTACCTACTGCAATGCAATACCACATATGTTTGTTTTCACGAGAAGTAAAAGGTAGATTACAATTACTGTAATTTACACTTGTCGGTAGTACACCTTTTTTTTTTTTTAATATACCACTGCTTTTTTGTTCTTGTTAAATTGGTGGTCTATATTATCAAAATACTTAAAACTGAAGCCATCACTAAGACGGAGAATTTCAACACAACTGCAGGGCTTGGCGTCTGTACTTGTTGTGATTTCAGTAATTATTTGTCAGAATGAATAATGCTTCTTAAATTTCATTTGTCACAAAATAATGACGTATAGAGTAACCCCACAAATCTTATGCCAATGAAATAATACTGACTTAGTGATAAGATATTTCTCTTGAACCCTATTGGCTGAAAACTGTAACAGGGAATGGTTTTATGCCTGTGGGTACCGCTCCAACCATTGAGCTAACATTATGTCCTGCCTCTCTCTCTCTCTCTTAGTTGTGTAGAGGAAAGAAAATAAAAGATAATATCTACGATGCATCCTGTAGAGAATAGTTTTACACACGAAAAATAAGTCCTACTAAATCACACTTAATCAGTCATGCAGAGGGCACTGAGTACAATGACACTCATACTCACTCACTCACTTATGTGGAAAGGGAAAGATGATTGTGTTATCACTCTGTGATAAAAGAGCATTTCATTGTCGTCCTTATGTCATTCAATCGTGTTTTTGTGTTTAAATTTGACGTGTTTTCACTCTCTGGATAATAATTTATATTTTATATGTTAGAAATAGCCAGACCTGACTTGATGTGACCAAACTTAACTTAATCAGGACTGGGCCAGACTACCGGTACTTAACCAGGGAAGACTACCAGGATCTGACCGGGGCACACTATATAGGACTTTACTGGGGCAGTCTATCGGGACCTAACCAGACACACTAAGTTGATCTACCTAGGCCACACTAATAACATCTAACTGGGGAGGACTACCGGATCCTAACTGGTGCTAACTACAAGTACAGGCTAGGGACAGATTAACATGAGCTACCCAGGGCACAATAATAACATCTAACTGGGGAAGACTACTGGAACCTAACCGGTGCTAACTACTGGTAAACAGGTGGTGCACAGTATTAGGCTACTTACTCTCTCATTTAGTCACATATAAGAAATGAACTTGTGGGTACAGATAAAGTAAAAAAGGACCCACTGTAGGCAATAATTATATTATCGTTGATCAAACATAGTGAAAAGAAAAGGAAATATACGAAAACAATTCTATAAAAACGTTCATGACATTAAGTTTACACTTCCTTCACACACTCACAACAATAACATTCATATGCACATGCTCAGTGACTCTTGGAGAGAGTAACAAAGTGATTGTTTACTTATCACGGTGTGATAGATCAAAGGACAGTGAATACACACACACACACACACACATAATATATATATATATATATATATATATATATATATATATATATATATATATATATATATATATATATATATATATATATATATATATATATATGGCACATAAGTGAATGTAAATTACCATATGACCAATTTAGCAATTCTCATTACTTTTCGAGTTATAACACTTTAAAGGTCTGCCAGGAATGTGTTTAAATCTAGGGATTGTACCATAATATTAGAGAGATATGTGAAATTACTTAACGACCATAAAGTCATATGATAGGCAGCAAAGTTGAGAGGTTAATTAGGAATGTGCCAAAAGCTGTAGATTGAACAGTCACAGTAAATAGTCCTGGAACAAATTGTAAGGGAAACCCTGATCAAGGACTATTTGCCATGACTAAACAGCATATGATAGCATATATTCTTTCTTTAAGACAAGAGAGATTAAAATATACAGCATATCGGGGTTTACTAGTTTGTTTTGGTTCCTTCAAATACAAGTTTTGTAGGAAAACCTACAAAACTTCGCCATCTTGCTCCACCAACTCACAGAACAACAGCGCTAACTTGTGAGAAGTATTGAAGGAACCAATAAAAAACTAAACACTCCTGAACATGCTGTATCTTTTAAGGGAGGAATCTATTGTCGGTAAAGTGATGGGATAGTGATTCCTTCAAATTATACCACGAAACAGATCCCCTATTGATAACTTTGGAGGCGTCTGTTTCCTGGCACAGTTTGGAGAAATCAGTAGCCCTCCAATTTACCAACAAGAGATTTCTCCCTTAATCTCTCTTGTCTTAAAATAAATATTATCTGTCTTCACTGATATGTAACTCCATTACGATAAGATTTGAATCTCTCCTATCATTGACAAAGCCCTTTGGCGTTAGAGTTCATTCAGAGTTGTCCGTTTTCTCTGCACTTTCCCTTCCTGTATGTTCCCATAAAATTTCAATATATATATATTTTTTTAATTCTTCTTCAAACTGATATTGTTATTTATAGATAATTTTTGTAATTCACACAGTGCACTTTCTGCACTGGAGCCTTTAGTTCTCTTCATTCTCTTGGTTTATCCATGTTAGAGTTGTTGTTTTTAATCAAGCCTAGTTGGTGTCAGTTTGGGCTTTTGTTGTGTCCCTGCCCATGTTGGGGTGTCACGGAATGAGCGAGCGGATAGACTGGCCAAGGTAAAGGTATCTAATTGTACCCTTCCTGGACAGGATCTCCCTGCTTCTGACTTGCTCCTCTTCATCAATCTTTATGCCTGAAGGTGTTGCCAGGAATGATGGGATGCTTTGAGGTCGAGTACAATGTGTACCGTAAGTCCGAATTTGATCCCGTTTTCCTATTCCAGGCTGAGTCGTAGGTGGGAGACGGCTTTATGCTGACTGCGTATTGGCCACACCAAGTTCTCCCATGGATTTTTGATGGATGGGTCTACCCCACCTTTATGTAAATTCTTGTTTGGTCACACTGACTCTCCAGCATGTGATGGTTGAGTGTCCCAGGCTAAGGGACCTTTGCTGCCGGTTCCTCTCTGAGTACCGGGACGTGGATGGTTTATATCAGATGGCAGCAATAATCAGGGAGGAGCCGTGTTTGGGGTTTGGGGGAACTCTGGCATTTTTAAAGGCGTCAGGCTATCTCAGTAAAATATGAATGTTTATTTAATGATTTATACTTTTGAACATTCTGCTGCTCCCTTTTGGGGGAGTGAAGCCTGGTATATGTATGTATATTTTTATATATTTTATAAATTATATAAACAAACATATAGTATTTTAAAATCCATGCCATGGCATCATCTATCAATTAATTACCAAACACAGCTGGCACATAATCCTATTTAGGCAGCTGTCATCTGATTCAGATTCTACTTAGGATTGTTGTTCCCATACCCAAATGAAGTCTATGAATTCTTTATCTCTCCACCTTCTCAACACCACATCGCCATATTTCCAACACCATATCACCATGTGACACCATAACCCAACACTATGTAACCAAATTGGCATTATACCTCCTCAGACAGATTGCTGAGTCAGCCCCCTAAATGCCCATGTATCTCCATCACTTACAAACTACCGTTACTATTATAAGAATACTTAGCTAGGATGAGAAAATATATAAAACAAATGGCATAGATAAACCACAATTGCAAGTCTTGAAGTATATAGCATCATGGTGGTCATGCCGATATAGGTAGATGGTTGGGTTGCACAGTCCCCATGTTTACAAGTGTACCTATACACAACATGTGATTTTTTAAGCATATCGTTGGTCTTTCTGTGGTTGTTTTTAGGAGTAGGCTTGAGTTCTTCTTGTTCTGGTAGTATATGATGAAGTCGATCTTGGTGTTGGGGGCAGCAGGTTTGATATTCCTTTTAATTATTTGATTCATTATATTCTCATCTTGCTTGTAGGCAGTGGAAAAGGACTTGTAGTAGATTTTAATAGTGCTTTCCTGTGGTTGTTCTTGTGTATTCATAGAGCTACTATCAGAGTCATCAGGAGCACTCAGAACACACCATAGAGATGTCCACCATTCGACCTTAAAGAGACAATACCTAGAGGAGAACACTGAAATTCTTACCACCCACCAAGATCACAGGAGATTACCTATCCTGGAAGCCCTCTACATAAAAGAACTATCACCCACCCTTAACATCCAAGCATCTGACCTACAAGCACTGCCCAGCATGAGGAGAACCTCTCCCCTTGTCAGCGAGACACCTACTGATGATGTCACCCATCTCTCAGCCAATGGGAGTGGAGCTAGTATATAGATCTGATATTCCCAGTCCCAGCCAATCAGCATCCAGACTTTGCCCACTACCCAGGTATATAAGCTCCTAGATAACACATCATCCTCACTCACTTCACAGCCACTGAAGAAACACCAATGTATATTCTACCTACAACATGGCATATGGTGATACCCTTAGACTACTGCCTATGGAAGGCAAAACCATCTTACGGAAAAGACAAGAAGCTGTACAATAATAAAGTTGCCATAAATTTTTATTATATATATATATATATATATATATATATATAATGCCAATGGGTGTAATGGTTAGCACACTCGCCTTGCAAGCATCTCAGAGATCCCGGGTTCGATTTCCGAGTCAGTGAAATTGTTGGACAATTTTCCCAGCCCCTCATGTCCCTGTTCACCTAGCAGTATGTAGGTACCCAGCTGTAAGAGCAAGAATAGCAATCTTGTAGGCTGGGGGAAGATGTGTTGATGTAACAAGACTGACTGCCTTAATTAATAGCCAACACCATGAGTCGATAGGCATAAAGCCCTAAATCTTCTTTTCTTTTTCCTCTCCAACGAGAATTTTTGGGTGTAAGGTTACCCTCCATACTCACAGGACTGGGACTACAAACAATATTATAGTAAGATCAAAGGTTTTTTATCTCCTTGCTTAGCCAGTATATAAATATAATCAGGTTACTCAGGCCAGTTATTACACAGAAGAAAACAAGTTATTAATTACAATTATACCACATCCAATGTGTTTACCTACATTGTTTACATCCCTATTCTGTTGTTTACCTACATTGTTTACATCCCAAATCCTTTATTTACCTACCTTGTTTACATCCCTAGTCTTTTGTTTTCCTACATTGTTTACATTCCTAGTCCTTTGTTTACCTACATTGTTTACATCCCAAGTCCTTTATTTACCTACCTTGTTTACATTGTTTATATCCCTAGTCTTTTCTTTACCTACATTGTTTACATTCCTAGTCCTTTGTGTACCTAACTTGTTTACATTGTTTACACCCCTAGTCTTTTGTTTACCTACATTGTTTACATCCCTAGTCCTTTGTTTATCTACATTGTTTACATCCCTAGTCCTTTGTTTACCTACCTTGTTTACATTGTTTACATCCTAGTCCTTTGTTTACCTACATTGTTTACATCCCTAGTACTTTGTTTACATCCCTAGTCTTTTGTTTACCTACCTTGTTTACATTGTTTACATCCTAGTCCTTTGTTTACCTACATTCTTTACATCCCTAGTACTTTGTTTACCTACAATGTTTACATCCCTAGTCCTTTGATTATCTACATTGTTTACATCCCTAGTCTTTTGTTTGCCTACATTGTTTACATCCCTGGTAGTTTGTTTACAGTTTCCTTCGGCTTCGGTCTCCCCTTCGGCAACAACAACAACAGCAGCAGACCCACCAACATCAGAAGTCTCGTGTCGTCCATCTTGGGGGGGTGGATTCTTACCCCCAAGGTCAAGGTCATGGATGTCAAGGACAAGGTCAAGGTGTCATCAATATTGGTGGTATTCCAATTCAAGTTATGAGTGGTCAAAATGGAATTGGTATTTCCTTTGGTCAGGCAGGTAAGGTTATATCATCGTCATTATTATTATTATTAGTAGTAGTAGTAGTATCATTATTAATATAATTACTATTATCACTATCATCATTATCATAACAGTCACAACAGCCATGATAAATATTCAAGAACACACACACACACCCTAATTACTTTACACCCTTCCTTCCTTCCTTCCTCAAACACACACACACACACACCTTTCCTTCCTTCCTTCCTCAAACACACACACACACTAATCACTTTACACCCTTCCTTCAGACCTTCATTACAGGTTGTTGTCACGGTCCTGCAACCAGCCCGACAACTATGTGCCAGCTGTTTCCCTTAACACTATACCATCCAAGGTCGGCCATCTATGGCCGACCTTCGATGAAATGCCCAGAATTTCATTATTTTTTAAAATAAACATTGTAGGAAAAAATGTTTATAGCTAAAATATAGAGAATAAATCCTAGCATATAATTACTCTCAAATCCCGTGTCTCTAGCAATCGTATAACCTATATTTTATGAAATTCTAAAATTCCCCAAACGAATCAAAACAAAAAAGCACGAAAACCAGTTAAATTTCAGTAGACTGGCAATACTGTTTTTTTTTTTTTTTTTATTGTCGGTGGAACTTATCGTCTCGCTGTTATTAATTTTCGAAATACATAAACTTGATAACATAAAAACAACATTATCTCCAGCTGAAGATCAAATTTTCTTAGTTATTTTTACGTTTATATAATATTTGGTACGATCGCCTGCAGAAAAAAAGACAGCAGGATGGGAGGGTAGGGCAGTGTTACCAGGTGCAGGAAAGTTGTCTGTTTTAGGGAATTTTAAAGCCCACACAGGGAAATTATATAAAGATTGTTCAAGAGTAAACAGGGAAATTTCTACCAGAAGAAAATAATTCCAAAAAGAGTAATCCAGGAATAATTGAGGCAAAGTGTTAGGGAAATTTCGTCCTTCAGACTTGGTATAACTGTGAGAGGGAGACGATGTTCAGTATTGCCATACTCAAGTAATTGCATCTTACAAGTACATATTTTGTTATCAATAATACATAAGATTTTGCCTGTTTGTTTTTCACTCATATTTGTATATGAATATATATTTTTGTCCTAGAACTACTAAAACTAAGTAACGACTGATTTATTCAGTATACAATAAAAATAATAGTTCGAATTCCCCACACCACCAAGTTATTTTTCCACTTATATCACCTTGTCACTCAAAAACAGGAGAAAGAGATAGTGATAACCACTGCAGACATTATAATAATAATAATTATTATTATTATTATTATTATATGTAATAATTGTTACGGACGGAGGGTAGAGATACAGTACAGTACTAGTCACTAGACTAGACTTACTCCAAAGTTAGCTATCAACTGAATAAAGTAGCACTGGGTGGCAGGTATCTGACTATAAGTTATAAAGAATAAGTAAAAGTACAAACCCAGCCTAGGTGAAAGAATGCCAACTCAACCCTAAAGAGACCGTCCATACATATACCCAAGTTCGGTTATAATGAATAAAAGATGATAGAGAAACTACTCAGATTTTCTATAATATATAATGACAATATGAACTAACACAAAGACATACAAGTAACACAGAAAGAATTATTAAATGAAATCAGGATTCCCAACTATGACAGAACGTGAGACAGAGCACCCAAAATATATATAATACACTCGCAATAATCACACAACAACTTACTACCACTGTGCCATCACTTTAATACAAGGCTCTAGGCACACACGTGAGCATAGAAGTAGTCTATCAATAACACTGGCACTTCACTGGCATATATAGTAAATAATCATCAATACATCACACACATGTAATAATATAATAGAATAATCAATATCCAAATATATATATAATAATAGTAATATAGTAGTAATAATAATATGAGAGTGACCACTAAGTTACTTGTGAGAAGAAAGTAGAAATAGAACAATTATACTTAACAAATATACGTCGGCGTGTCTCCTCCCGAATCTTACCACACTCAATCACTTACAAAACACAACCATGCTGTCCCAGTCTCCCAAAATATCTGAAGCAACAAGGCATAAGCCTCGCCCTTATATACTCTCGGCTAGTGTGCAGGTTACAACAGAGTTAGAGGAACGTCTCCGAACATGTTCGTTAACACAGACTTAAACACACTATACTCATACGTTCCCTCCCAAGAAACTATGGGTAGTCCTACGTAATGAAAACGGACACACCTCACGCCACTTGCGAGAGAAGGAGAGAGAAAGCGTACGAATCCAGAGAACATAGCTGGTTATGACATACCCAACCTTACAACACCCACACTTAAAGAAAATGGAATAATAAGTGAATTAAATTTGCACACAATACATCCGGGTGTGGGGCCTCTGCTACCACACTCACTACCACATCCACAGTCACTGTCAAAAGTAGATAGCTACACTTATAAACCAATGATAATAATTCAGACACACGTAACAATATATATATATATATATATATATATATATATATATATATATATATATATATATATATATATATATATATATATATATATATATATATATATATATATATATATATATATAATAAGGTATTATCATTTAACACCAATTAATATCAAACTAATACTGTTTAACTATTAAACTCAGTCAAATCTGTACTTTGTAGCTTACTAAGTAATGTAAAAACTCACCTTTTAGGATCTTTTGGGAAGCAGATAAAATAGGTTCATTTCATAGTCTAGCAAGGTAATTTTCTTCACCTGCTGCAATTTCCAATACAGCTTCTTGCCTGTATCACTCGTAATCACCTACCTGAGATGTTCATCTCATAGTCTCTGAAGGTAGCATCTGGCTAGCTCGTGTACCAGCCACTCCCTCCCACACTCACTCACAATTACCTGGCCCCAACCAATCGTTGATTCAACTAGCTTAGGAATAACCTACAATGGTTTGGAATACCTGGTACTCAACCGAGAGTATTCACCATTTGGCTATTATGTTTCATTACGATAACGAAGGGGATTAATGACCTGAAGGAGAGATTCGAGGACGACGTGAATGTGTGTGTTTACTCAGAAAGGGTGCGAAGCAAACTGATATATGAAGTGCGGCTGTGGTGGTTACTAGGGCGGGGTGCAGCATTGGTTACTACAGAGGTACCTAACCTTGGATGCTCCACCACTTCCCCACATTGCCATTGGCTGGCAGCTCCCAAACTCCCAGAAGCGTGATTAGCTAACAGCGATGTTACTACTTCGAATACCCTGCATCTGGCTATCTTAACATCCTATCTAATAATACACCATTTGCCATACAGGCAATTTAAATTTAGGACCTATATGTAATTAATACCTATAATTACGCACCTCATGATAATGTAATTAATCAGAGGAATCAACTTGGGTTGATTAATTAATTCCTTCGACAATAAATACAAGAGACATATGGATGAGTTTAACAGTTAGAAAATGCTACTCTGGTTCTCCAACTTATCCAATATAGTTAGTTTCTGTGCCAGATTTAATGTCTTATGAGGTCTCAACTTCTTAGTGGTCTTCTTTGGTGGTTTATTAGGAGCCATGATGAATACTGTAGACACCCACAACACTGAATTATATCCCAGGAGAAACGAGAGGAATGCACATGAGGCAGCAGGGTTCTCATGAAATATTTGTGTTATTACCTTAAAAAGTGGGTTGAAAATACCTTACATGTAGCCAAATTACCTTAGATACTGAACTATAGTCTGTCCAGCCTAAGGTGGTGGAGAAGCCCTGCCCTACAGGTGCGGTAGGCAGGTCAAGTACTTTTTTGCTTCCCTGATTGGCTAGAGGTGTTCATTCAGCACACTGAGAAAAATAGGAGTGCTTCCTGTTTTCATGAATATTTCTGCTAAATAAGCATTATTCATGCCTGGTATTACTCACTCATTATCTTAAATGATATGTGTGAGCCTTACAGTCAAAATTCACACTTACAATTTCCTTGGAGCTCATAATATCTTGATTAGAACATATAGTGTGTAGTAAAAAGTGAGCGACAGTGAGAAGAAAAATGGTCAACTGGAGGACCTCTGAGTAACCCTTGTGACATCCTGTGTTCGAAAGCATTCTTCAAGGCTTCTTCATCCATTTAGTACCATTTTTTATACACTTAATTTCACCTATCTTTTGGAAGCACAAGGGAATGAGTTTTTATGTAACAAAAATATAGAAAAAAAACACACACAAATTCACTACTAACACAAAAAAGTTAATATCTTTCAAAACCATGGCCAAACAAAGCAGCAGGACTGGGCAAGGAGTGGTGTGTGTGTGTGAATGGATTAACAAACCGACACAGTAAGTTGACAGGCGCCTATAGGGACCAGATTAGAAAATGGCCTAAGGCAGTAAGAGAGAGAAACTTAGATGAAGGTAACAAATGTGGAAAAAAGAAAGTTAAATAACTTATGATGCATGCTACTGTTAATGAGAGAATGAATAAATGGAATAAAAAAAAAATATTATATAATGCCATTAATCTAAATATATCTTTGTATATGATATGTGGGATAAAATATCAATAGTTTATACTTTTATGTGGGATAAAATATCATTAGATTATACTTTTATGTGGGATAAAATATCATTAAATTATAGAATATAGAAAAGGAAAGGTTGTGGATGAATTGTGAACACGAGAGAGAAAAAGAGAGAGAGGTGGAGGGGAGAAGGAGAGAGTTGTAAGCCGCAGGTCACTGAGATTAACACACCGCTATGCGACGTGTGTATGTGTGTGACCCATGGTGTGACCAAAAGGACTCTGAACATCCCCTTTCCATCATCTGCCAATCACATACATCCAGGAATGACCCAGAGAGGCAGGGCTTCTCTGCCACCTTAGGCTGGACAGAGTATAGGTGACCATATCAACATAAACTAAACCCTTAACACACGATAGTTTTATGTAATTATTATAGTTTTTGACAGCAATGAATTATTCTTTTACGAAGACCCATGAATTATTAGAAGGATTAATAGATATTACTTTAGATTTTGACAACTCTACCGTAAATAGCCCCAAATTACGCTAATCTAGGGTAATTTTTAGAAATGAGAGCATTGCAAGGCAGGGACCGACACCCAACTGAACTATAAACACACACTGGGCGGGAAAATGGCGGGAGTTCGGCGCATTACTTTAACGGTATTTTTTTTATTTTTTTTATATATAATTATGGGTAAAATTGGTGGACCCAAAAAGTTCTGGGGGAGCGAGCATTCCGAGGTATAGACCTCCGGATTAAGGGACTTTTACTGTATTATTCGTGAGCTCAACTCGTGACACTTACTCTGGAGTATCCATTTGTTTTGAGTGTAACTTACTCTGAAGTGTAACTTGAGTGTAACTTTCTGTACATTTGGGTAAAACTATGGAATCATGCCTTTATCTATTTGTATGATTTTTGGTAGAGAATTATCTTGAAATTAGAGGATTTTATGTTTTTTTTAATTAATTGATTATTGGAAATGATGTATTTTGTTACTATTGCCACTCCATTCCTACCCCTAGAATCTTGGTGGGAGAGCCTGGATTTGGGGTTTTGTGTGGTGGAAAATGCGTAAATTAACATTTGGCTTTTATAGTGAATTCAAGATCAGCCATAAATGTTGATAGTTGCAAATCCAAGCCAAGTTTTGAAATGATAACCAAGCTTTAATGTCGAAAATTGAAAATGTTTGACATGATTTAAAAAAAATCTATGTTGAAAATACTAATATATTGGGAAATACCCAAAATAATCCCAATGTACTGTGCATCACGATTGTTTTGGTAAGTAAGAAAAGTGGATAAGGGATATTTGATAAACAAAGTACAATACTTTACAGTATAATGAAAGTTGAAATTAATCAAAAAAATTATTAATGGAGAATAAAAGATGACCGCCCTAGGCCTAGAAGACCCTGTAGATATGATATGAAACACACTGACTGCAGTTTGAGGGAACATTAAGTTTATACCCATTTTTGAACCTCGTAAGGGAAATGCTAAGACTTGCAGGTTTGCATTATGTCGGTAAAGTTTACCTAACCTCCAAAAGATATTAATCATATTTCGTCGAATCATATTTATATGGGCCTGGTATTATCCCTCTGCATTGAAAATATGATTCAATGTACGTTATAGAACATCACATAAATATTGCAATCATGATAAAACTTATTAAGATGAAATAAATAAGGCCTCTTTGGTCCGAAAAAGATATTAGGCTACCACTCCCTCTGACGCTCACCGCCATTTGACAACACACGTTAAAATAGTTTTTATCAGTATTCATTGTACTTTACTGAGATCACACACAGCATACTTTATACAACAAAATATACTCAAAATTTTATATCTCTGATGTAATTTAATGATATACCTCGCGATACACCCTGTATAAAACTTTATTTTTAGATAATTGCATCCTTAAAGGTAACCAAAAATTTTGTTTTGTCTATTAACCTATGCTCTATTTTGAGTAAATATTACCTTAATATCACGAGAAAAAGAATTATTCTTTTATACTGTATAGTGAATCCTTCAAACTATGTCATGAAACAGATCCTTTATTATAGTCAAACTAATTTGTACTGAGCTCTCGGGTGGAGGCAAGGACAAGGAGCGGTGTTGCCAAATCTTCACCAAAACAAACCCACATGGTATCCATCATCTTTATGATACATTTATTGGGGTAACCCCTCTAAAATTATAGTACTGTATATTATGTCTTCAGTAATTTTTTCCTCTTTTGATAGTATCGACGATTTACTTGTAATTAATTATTTATTATAAATAAGTAAAGTATCAATATCTTTATATGTAGAAGATATAACAATTTATTGCAGGCAATTTTCGACTTTCTTTCCACACCACCATAGAGGTAAACGTCCAGGTGCGTTTTTTTATAGAGGTATCCCCAGGAGGCCTAATCCTCTCTCTCTGGTATAACAAGTGTTACGACCCGGTTATCTCCCAATGGAGGGTGGACTTTACACCAGTCCCAGGGAGTTTTAAAAGTCTGGATATTAAGGATGTTAGGTCACCCACCCGACTTAGCCGAACCGCACATACTGTACAGCACACCACTCCCTTTTCTTTGCCTGGTCTCCTCTGGTAATTCTCAATATTACTACATTTATTATATTTCTTAAGTTTGGTTGGAGAAGGAACTAAAATACACATTTACCATAATACATCATATATTAAAATAAACACAAATGTACAACAAGATTAATAAAGTAAATATGGTACCAAAAATTAGTTCTCAACATGATAAATACACAAATATGAACAATCAGATAAATACACAAATAATTAATAAATACCCCCCCCGACATTCACACATGGGCATATATATAATGTTCTCCTTTCTCACCTCAACACCATAACATCGCCTTTACACCACCACACCACCTTAACACCTTGGGTAAAACACCAAATAACCCAACAATTGTCCACCAGGACACCCCCACCCCACTATAATACCAGACACCACCTCACCACAATAATACCAGACACCCCCACACCACCACAATACCAGACACCACCAATTGTCCACCAGGACACTCCCACACCACCACAATACCAGACACCACCAATTGTCCACCAGGACACTCCCACACCACAACAATACCAAACACCACCAATTGTCCACCAGGACACCCCCACACCACAACAATACCAGACACCACCTCACCACAATAATACCAGACACCCCCACACCACAACAATACCCGACGCCACCTGTGGCTGACTCACCACCCACATGTACCTCACTTCACGACAAGCACAGGCCTCTGCCACCACCTTAATCACCCCGAAAGAACCACCACACTCTAACAGAGAGACCACAAACCTCACGATGCCCTCAGACCATGGCGAACTCCAGAAATCCCCACTTAATTCCACAACAAAACCAAAACACCGTCCTCTGCCCCGAGCGCCATGGAGAGACCTACCCTCACCAACAAAAACAAAACGAAAAGCGCCTCACACCTCGGCGCCTCGTCTCCGAAATAAGTTCGATATCCAATAATTAATCCCATCATAATACACCTTATATATACTAAAATATAATATAAAGAAGTCAAAATAAGTATTGGAATGTTTCGTGAACAGAAACAACCCTGTAAATAAGGCAACATAACACAAGATAAAGAATACATTCAGTCTAGGCACTCTTCATCTGAAGTTTCATCAGAGATATTTATGACAAACAAATCAACTACTTAATCAACAGCAATATCTAACTTTGTGTCTTCTTCCTGTAATTTTTCAGCATGTTTCACTGCATTTTCTCAGTGTAATGGTGTAACTGTTGATAATGCTTCCTTTACAAGCAACTTGAGGTTGGCCATTTTGAAATAATTTTCCTTGGCTGTGTAATTCTTCACTTGAGCCCAAATTAGCTCAATAGGATTATACTGGCAGTGGTAGGGTGGTAATCGCACAACCTTATGACCAGCGTCTGCAGCAATTGTATCAATTACATATTTCTTGCTACCACTGCCGTAATTCCTGGCAAGCTCAAGCAACTGCCCTTCCAATAGCTCCTCACTTGGTTTCGCTCCCAAGATTAAAGTATATATCATTTAACACCAGTTAATATTAATGTTATTACCATCAATATAAATAATGTATAATTATAGAAACAATAAAATATTATAATTTAGCACCAAGTAATATCAAACTACAGGAATACTGTATAATTATCACAATCAGTCAAATCTGTATTTTGTAACTTGCTAAATGATAAGGTATTATCATTTAACACCAATTAATATCAAACTAATACTGTATATCTATAGAAAGGATAAGGTATTATCATTTAGCACTAATTAATATCAAACTAATACTGTATATCTATAGAAAGGATAAGGTATTATCATTTAGCACTAATTAATATCAAACTAATACTGTATATCTATAGAAAGGATAAGGTAATATAATTTAACATTAATTAATATCAAACTAATACTGTATAACTATTAAACTGGGCCCAGTGGGGCTGATTTTATTCTCTGTGAATATTAGTTATCACCCACAGGGCTAGAATAAAGATTGTTGTAGGATCTGGTCACTTTCTAGTGGATTTGATGAGATCTGCCCACATGGATTAAAAATCCACGTGAGGTGTACTGCAACCGGAGGCCTCTTTTTTTTTTCACTGCTGTGTGGACCGCCAGCACACAGGGGTGCATTTCCCTTTGCAAGCAGCAGTGTAAACTCCCTCCCCCTTATGGTCCCTTCAGGGCTGGTCTCATGGAAGGTACAGCCCCACTTGTAGCTCTTGTGGTAACGTGGACTTGGGCCCACACAAGGATAATAGACTATAAAGGATAGTCCACTGAAACGTCATAGTGATGACGTCGTAAGTATCCGTGACGTCACGGGAGGCTCTGTTGCTAGCTGGTGCCCAAACCTTGCCTGCTCACTAGGTAAAATATGAGGCATAAAGATTATATCAGCTGATATTAATCGAAATAATGAGTTTCTCGGTAGCTGCACCTTGGTAGATTAAAAAGATAAGAAGCATACTGATATAACGGCAATTGTACAACTCGACATCAGTTGTTGAAATAGAATAATGGACTATAAAACTGGAAGCCTTCCACGACCAAGATTGATATCGAGCCGCGTTCGCATCTCTAAGCCCATATTTGTACAATAATTACTAATCTTTGGTGTCTTTATATTCCACACAGTTTAAATTGATCATTATAATTTAAAGTAAATGTGTTTGTAGTGTGTTGTCATCAATATATATCCAGAGAAGCCAGGAGATCTCTACCACTGCCCACTGGTGCGTCGTATACTCACCAGAAGTAGGCCTACAGTACTACTTGGCATTGATAATAAGGTCATGATTTAGACTGATAATAGGTTTTACGTGTTTAATTCTTGATGGATGATTAACTAGCCTACTAATCATATGGATATAAAGCAGCATTTTTATAAATCATGACCTAGCTGACCTAATGAGATCATTAGTCGATCATCCTTGGTAGTAGCCTACAGTTTCTTAACCTTGGTTACCAAGTATTTATATTGACTAGTGCTAGTGTCACGAGTCAGACATAATACTCGTGACGTAATTTGAATTACAGAGAGTTGGAATGTTCCATACTGGTGTCATTATAGAATGTTCTAGAGAAGGTTCTGGAATATTCCATTCCTGAGACAAAGGAGACAGGAGTGGGTTAAGTTGGGGGTGCAGCTAGTTAATCCCCAGGTAGTATCAAAAATAGACCAGGTAGAAAAAGGGAAAAAGGGTCATGGTTCAACTGAAATTGCCACATTCAGTCATATAGGTGTTCGTACATTAAGTACATAATGTATTAATAATTATGCTACCTGGGTAACTTATGGTATTGTAAATGATCGTGAAGTGGAGGGGAATTATCGGGAATTATTAGCACGCCATAGGTAAATTGCAATTGCAGGTATAACTAAGGAATGAGAGGGTACCATGTAAATCGTAGCCAGTTAGGAAAAACGAACAAAAATAGGAGGAGGAGTCAGAGAAATTTTGAACCAGTTAAGGAGGAAGAATTGGGTCAGTTGGAACAAGACACTTGAAGGAAGGACACACTCGTTCGTCAGCTTCCCTTGCCTGAATTACCTCCACGTGCAGTGGGGAGTGATCAACGTAGACGCCGAATTCGTTGTATATTACACGATTTCACAAGGCTTTACAGTTGTATCTGACTAGTTGCATTGACGCTGGTTCAGTAACTAAATTAAGGTGAGGGGGAGCTGGATCTTGAAAATTACGAGTGTGTTGTGAGACTCTAAATTATTCCCAAGTGTGAGACATTAAGAAATATTCCAACTCGCGTAACAATTGATAGAATTACTACAAGTGTTAACGTAACCTAGACTATCGTCACGTATACGAACGAGACGTAGCGAGAGCGAGTAGCTAGTTAGCGTGGCGTGAGTGTGTGTGTGTGTGTGAAATTAATTTATTCATGTTGGCATACTGGAGTTGAATAAATATAGAAAATTTGCAATTGGTTGTTTAAATGCACCAGTAGATTTGTTATCTATATAAATACATATATATCGGGAAGAACCCTTAACATAAAAATTTATTATGTGCGTGATGATTGAGGCCTAAACGGGGAGTTAACCCTGAGTACTTTCTTCGCTGCAGCCAACCAACGAAGATCATAAATTAACCGGGCAAGGTAAGTTGTAATTGCCATATTATAAATTACATTATCTATCATTCTCACATCACCGTCACATATTGGCGCCCAACGTGGGGCCATAGCGTTGTATTAACTCCAGTCACACACGCGCACACTTTCACGAGTAGATAGTCATAACTGTCCAGAAATTAAGGCAACAGAAACGATAGAAAATAAATTAAAAATGTCTACCGTACAAGAATTATTGGGAGAGGCTCAACTATTGGGAATTGAAGGTAAGGCCGAACTTCAAGTGTACGTTAAAACCCGCCAAGAGGAAGAACGGCTTGAACGGGCGGCCATAAGAGAAAATGAAAGAGAACAGAGAGAGCAAGAAAAATTGAAATGGGAACATGAAAAGGAAGTATTGGAACTGAAATTACGTGCGAGTGAAAGTCAAAGCTCGAGTGGAAGTGAGGGTGTAAGCTCAACCACCGTAACCCCAAGGTTACAACTGTCAAAATACGTAGAGGGAGACGATATCGAGCCGTTTATTGAGCGATTCGAAATGGTTGCAGACACGTATAGATTAGATAATGATATAAAGAAGCTCGAGTTCATTAATTTATTCGATGGAAAAGCACTTAGTATTCTCCACCGACTCGACAGTACCGCCAGAGATTATGAGAACATGAAAAAGGCTTTGTTACAGGCGTACGGGTTGACGGTCGATGACGCTAGGAATCAGTTTTGGCGTGCATCCTTACAGGATAAGGAGACTGTTGCACAGTTTAGTGCACGTCTGACCAGTTACCTGGATCAGTGGTTGGAGAAGGCCGAAACACCTAAGACGTTGGAGGGGGTAAAAGACTTGTTGCTTCGTACACAGTTGGAGAAGTCTTGCCCTCCAGAATTGTCGGCTCAGCTGAAAACCAACAAGGTGAAAATGTTGCAAACGATGGTGGATATGTCGGACGCACATTTTACCGCGTATGGTTACCACACGCGGATTCAGCATAATAAGAAAATTAATCAGTCGGATAAGCCTTCTCAGAACTCTGCTGTTTCATATAACCAGTCGAGTAAAAATCAGTCACAGCAGCAGAGTCAAATTGTTCGTCTGCAACCTAAACCTCATTTTTATCATACCCAGAAACAAGGTAATAATCACTATTCGCAGCAGTCCAATCAGTACCGTTACCAAGGAAAAAGTAACTGGAAAAATAGTAATAACCACGGTGGAAATAAAGGTTATTATCAGCGATCGGCAGCTGCAACACAGGGTGAACCACAGTATTCACCTGTGGCGGTTCAACCTAGTGTAGAACCGCGAGTGCCTCAGTCGGTTCACGAACCTCATCAATTGTGACTAAACGCGACAGGAGTCTCGAAAGGTAAGTCTGGTTTTCATATTTGTCCGGGAATGGTTAACGGGATATCTGTTGAAGTCTTTCGAGATAATGGGTCATCGGGGTGTTGTGTCGCTGATGGTTTAGTTGCTTCTAATGATTTTACAGGGGAGCAGGTAACTATCACTATGATTGATGGTACCAGGAGGCTCTATCCTCTTGCTAAAGTTGCAGTGGAGAGTCCTTTCTATACAGGCCAGGTAATTGCAGCAGTCATGCAAAATCCTGTGTCAGATTTGGTAATAGGAAATATACCAGGGGTTAAGAATGCGTGTTCAGTGGAAATTTCCACGCAGACTGGTGCAGCTGCTGTAACCAGGGGTATGACGCATGCGAAGAAAACAGTTGTTCCACTTCAAGTGACAACTGCTGCCGACCTCGTCAATTGCGAGGACGTAATTGCAGAGCAAGCAAGTGACCCTTCATTGGCACTTGTTCGCAAGCAGGCACTTGAGGGTGACAGTAGAGATCGACATGGTATTGTAACCAGTTACGTCAGGAGGAGAAACAGGTTTTACCGACGTACAGTAAACCCCGATGGGGAAGAGAGGGTTCAGTTTCTCGTACCAGAGAAATACCGACAGGCTGTGTTTACCCTGGGTCATCATTCTATATTAGGGGGTCATATGGGGATGAGGAAAACAATTGATAGGATTCAGTCTCAATTCTATTGGCCAGGTATGGGAAGAGAGATAGGGAGATTGTTGAGGTCATGTGACGTTTGTCAGAAAACGTGTGACAGGGGTCGGGTGAAGCCCGCACCTCTTAATCCTCTACCGCTTATCTCAGAGTCATTTGAGAGAGTAGCGGTTGATATTGTTGGACCGATTATTCCGAGGGCTACGGACGGTGCCAAGTATATTCTTACCTGTGTGGATTTCGCGACCAGATGGCCTGAAGCAGTGCCTCTGCGTGATATTGAAGCCACTACAGTGGCTGAAGCCTTGTTGGATATATTCTGTCGTGTCGGCATACCAAAGCAGGTATTGTCCGATCGAGGCAGTCAATTTACCTCCGCGATGATGGAGGAATTGTGGAGATTACTCTCAGTTAAAGGGTTGAGGACAACACCTTATCATCCAATGTGTAATGGGTTGTGTGAGAGGTTTAATGGTACTCTCAAGAAAATGTTGAGGAGGATGGCAGTAGAACAACCTAGGGAGTGGTCCAGGTATATCTCGCCACTACTGTTCGCGTATCGCGAAGCACCTCAGGCATCGTTGCAATTTAGTCCATTCGAGTTAGTGTATGGTAAACCTGCTCGAGGACCACTTCAGGTTCTACGTGAACTTTGGGACGATGAGGAATCGGATCCCGTGGTGAAAACCACTTATTCTTATGTAATTGATTTGGCAGAACGATTACAGCAAACCTGCGAGATTGCAAAGCAGGAGTTAGCTAAAGCAAAGGAGGTTCAGAAGTCCTACTATGATAGGAAAACTAAGCTCCGAACGCTACAGGTAGGGGGGAAGTGTCTCGTTCTGTTACCAACAGCTCATAATAAGTTGTTGGCTCAGTGGAAGGGTCCCTTTGAAGTAGTCAAGAAGGTGAATGACCTTAACTACATAGTTAAAATCAAAGGTGAAGCCAAGCGGTTCCATATTAATATGCTTAAGGAATATTACACCACCCAACAGGGGTGTACTTCCATTGTTACCACAGTTGGGGCAGGCTGTTATAACATCACCTCAGAACAGAGTGAAGTGTTAAGTCTAGTCCGTGGTCATTTTTCCCCAGCAGTAGACATGGTTAGCGCTGCTGTGGTAATTCCCGAGGGTGACGAGGGATATACTCCCCAGACGGCTGAAGCTCGTCAAGGTGAGACAGTGGCTGAGGTCTCCGTTTCGGAGAAATTAAGACCAGACCAGCTTGCAAGAGTCAATGCAGTACTGGCAAAATATTCACGTGTGTTCTCTGACAGGCCTGCTGTTGCTAACGTAGCCTGTCATGAGATTCAGCTTACGAGCGACACACCAGTGAGGGTGAAACCATATACTATTCCTGTACGGCTGATTGATACAGTACGTAAGGAAATTAATGACATGGAAGCAGTTAGTATCATGCGAAGATCGACCGGCAGAATTATCCTCCGGGTCAAATTGCTCGTTAATTAGTGTTAACTGAGTAAATATTCATGCGAAGATCGACCGGCAGAAGTATCCTCCGGGTCGAATTGCTCGTAATTGTTACCTCTCCGAGCGCAACGAGCACGAGTCTTATGCGACTCAGATCAAGGGGATTCCTAGAATTGGGGAAAAATCCGATGTTATATGTATTGTATTTTGTGCAACTTATCCAAGACACGGATTCTAGCGGTTTACTCTGATCCAAGGCTCGGATAATTTACTAATATATATATTGCCTTCCAGAATATTATTGCATTATTTTGTGTAACCTTATCCAAGACACAGATTCTAGCGGTTTACTCTGATCCAAGGCTCGGATAATTCACTAATATATGTATTGCCTTCCAGAGATATTGTTGCATTTCCTACATATTATGTAACAAATACACAATGCATTACATACACCACACTTATATATTGCTTAAATGTGTACAAATTGTACTGAGCAGAAATTACCAGGTACATTCATTCTTGTCTCGGAGTTTCTTCCTAAGATTGAAAGCTAAAGTAACTGTTGGGAGTTTTCCACTCATTGGCAAAAATGAACACGTAACTGGTGATAGTAATTGACACATACAAGAATAAGTGAAGTGTGGATGAATGGTTATTGTAAAGTTATACATGCAAGGGCGTCGTTACCACTTCACGAATCTATTAAACATTGCATAGAGCAATGTCTCTTTGTGTGGGCGAATGTCACGAGTCAGACATAATACTCGTGACGTAATTTGAATTACAGAGAGTTGGAATGTTCCATACTGGTGTCATTATAGAATGTTCTAGAGAAGGTTCTGGAATATTCCATTCCTGAGACAAAGGAGACAGGAGTGGGTTAAGTTGGGGGTGCAGCTAGTTAATCCCCAGGTAGTATCAAAAATAGACCAGGTAGAAAAAGGGAAAAAGGGTCATGGTTCAACTGAAATTGCCACATTCAGTCATATAGGTGTTCGTACATTAAGTACATAATGTATTAATAATTATGCTACCTGGGTAACTTATGGTATTGTAAATGATCGTGAAGTGGAGGGGAATTATCGGGAATTATTAGCACGCCATAGGTAAATTGCAATTGCAGGTATAACTAAGGAATGAGAGGGTACCATGTAAATCGTAGCCAGTTAGGAAAAACGAACAAAAATAGGAGGAGGAGTCAGAGAAATTTTGAACCAGTTAAGGAGGAAGAATTGGGTCAGTTGGAACAAGACACTTGAAGGAAGGACACACTCGTTCGTCAGCTTCCCTTGCCTGAATTACCTCCACGTGCAGTGGGGAGTGATCAACGTAGACGCCGAATTCGTTGTATATTACACGATTTCACAAGGCTTTACAGTTGTATCTGACTAGTTGCATTGACGCTGGTTCAGTAACTAAATTAAGGTGAGGGGGAGCTGGATCTTGAAAATTACGAGTGTGTTGTGAGACTCTAAATTATTCCCAAGTGTGAGACATTAAGAAATATTCCAACTCGCGTAACAATTGATAGAATTACTACAAGTGTTAACGTAACCTAGACTATCGTCACGTATACGAACGAGACGTAGCGAGAGCGAGTAGCTAGTTAGCGTGGCGTGAGTGTGTGTGTGTGTGTGAAATTAATTTATTCATGTTGGCATACTGGAGTTGAATAAATATAGAAAATTTGCAATTGGTTGTTTAAATGCACCAGTAGATTTGTTATCTATATAAATACATATATATCGGGAAGAACCCTTAACATAAAAATTTATTATGTGCGTGATGATTGAGGCCTAAACGGGGAGTTAACCCTGAGTACTTTCTTCGCTGCAGCCAACCAACGAAGATCATAAATTAACCGGGCAAGGTAAGTTGTAATTGCCATATTATAAATTACATTATCTATCATTCTCACATCACCGTCACAGCTAGGTTATATTCATATATCTATCACTCGAAAGATTATATAATAACCTATTACCTGGATGTAAAGGTAATTTATATTGATAATTCTGGATTTTTTCAATGTTATAAAAAGGATTTCCATACCTATTTAGTATTTCCAACTGCCCCATTTCTAAAATATGTCACTTTCAACCCCTCCAACAGATCTGAAAAATGCCCTGAATAGATCTGAAGAATGCCCCAATTAGGTCTGAAAATACCCTGATTAAGTTAGAAAAATGCATCAGTTAGGTCAGAAATATGCCCGGTATTTATTGAAAGAATTACCGCTTTGTAGCAGTGTTGCTAGATCCGGCTAGGTCCCAGTATTTTGCCCCAGTCATTTCCAGTACTTTACCACGGTTATTTCCCAGTAGTCGGCTCAGGTTAGGTACCAGTAGTCTGCCCAGGTTAGGTCCCGGTAGTTTAATGCTGTCTAGGTTAGGTTAGGTAAGGTCAGACTAATTTCAAAATGCCCCATTTGATATTTACCAAATGCCCCATTCAAGGTCACTTATATATTGCTTACACCTACAATGATTTTAAAAAGTAGAAAAATAATGAATCGGAATATGAATACAAAATACTGTATGCTGAATGTAATTATATATTTATTATCATATACTTTGCGAAATGAAATGTTTACCAAAAATAAAGTACAGTACAGTAATAAATGTTTCTTGCCATAGAAGTAAGAGTAACAATATCCTTATGAAGTACTATCACTATCAGTCTATGAGTATAATCACAGTGGAATTGCACATTTTCTAGAAAAACTAGAAACTAACGTTAATTTTATCACAATATATTAATCATTATGGTATGTATAAAGCAAAACTAATGCAATTAGAATTTACATAATACTGTATTATTACAGTCAGTCCATAAGTATAATCACTGTGGATTTTGTACAGGTTTGAAAATTGTGTAAATAAACGTAATTTCTGTCAGTTCATTCGCTTTTTCAGAAAGTACCGTACTGTATTGCGTTAGCACTTTTCAGATTAACGAGCTCAACTTTCTGAGAGTTAACGGCTAACTTAACACTTTTCAACTCATCATGTCTGGGAATACAAACACAGCACGATCAGCATACTGCAGTTGAGAAAATATGATGTTCATCTCTGGTATCTTCTTGTGCTGGCTGGACTGTCGCATCTAGTACCACTTCTGGGGTATTATCTGTGAAGGAATTGATGTTAAAGGCATATAATCAGATGACACTTGTTTGTATATACTGTGCACAAAAATAGAATAAATTATGTAGGCTAGATAGATAGATATAGATAGATGTAGGCTATGACTCTTCCATCATCTTTATATTCGTCATGGGTTAAAATTACCTCATATAGGTATAAAGACCTGGGAAAGACAATGAGACTATTTTCAAGATTATGTATCGGGTATTTTCAAAAATATTTGTTATCTGGTCGTACTAAGGTAATTATTGTCTATCTATTTATCTATCTATTGCCAGATGCCTCAATCCCCAAAGGGGTGAATGAATTGCCTCCTCGCATCTTTGTCTCCCTTCAACTGGCGTCCCTCCTACGGTACCACCCAACGCCACTCTTACTCATATACTTCTCTTCTCCATCATTCCACCTCACTCTCGGTCTACCTGCTCTACTCTGTCCTTCCACCTTACTCTCATACACTTTTTAATCAAATCTTTCGCTTCCTATACACTCTACATGGCCGAACCACCTCAAGGTGTTTTCTTTTCACTCTTTCCATCTAATACTGTTAAACTATTCACTTTCATTTTTATAAAAAAATTAAAAAAAATCTCACCATTTCTTTCGTTGAGCAGACCCTATTGTGCTTCATGTGCATCACCTTTGGCATCTTCTTGTGCATGAGGAATAGCATCTTGTACCACTTCTGGTGTATTATCTGTGAAGGAATTGATTTTAGAGGCATATAATCACATGACACTTGTTTGCATATACAAAAGAAAAGAATAAATAAATGTTTGGCCCTTCCATTATTTTCATATATGCATTATCCAGCCCTACTCTTAACATACTATAATTACTGTATTGTGAAACTATCAATTACAGGGTAGGTCTGATACCATCTGATACTGTATAGCCTATGTACTATACACAGTCACTTTTAAGAAGAAAACAAAAAATCTCACCATTTCCTTCATTGAGCAGACCCTCTTGAAGTACTGGTACCAGTAGCCTTATATGCCTGCTGAATAATCTTTCTCGGCGAGCCTCTGTACCAGCTGAAAATTAAATGAATGTTACAGTATTCAGACCTAATCAAAATCCATGGGTAAAATCATGATTGTATAAATGGACCAAATATCCACATTAGATAAACTACTGAAAATCTACCACAATTACCTACTATTGTAACCTATATTAGGACATTGAATGATGGTTTTAATGTATTAAATCCACCACAAATACCCCACCTTACCCCCAAACATAAAAGGGGAAGAGAGAAATTGTTGGTTATAGAGCATTACAATACTATAGCCTACCTAGATATACCAAAGTTATCACTAGTAGGGGATGCAGTCAGTATTGGACTACATTTCTAACAGAATTAGGTAGACTTGGCCTGGCCTAACCTAACCTACATACTGTACAGTAGAGTATCATAAGATGGGGTAAAGTTAAAAATATGTACAGTATAAGCAAATAGCTGAGGGTGTAGCAGTAAGTTGGGCCTTTGATCGATCTCAACATACCTGGTTCTCGATTAGAATTTGGAAGGTGCAGAGTCGGTACAGCTCAAGGTTGCAATATTATGATCTTTGGAGATCCATTACATCATTGATTGTTCAAAGCATCTCTTGGAACATAGTCTGTTGTTATCTTAAAGTGTAGAGAGCATACTCGGGCCAATTCAACATTGAATTTGTCCTCACGTTTGCACGCCGATATCCACTTTATGGCATTCTCTTGGTCTCTTAGGAACCAAAAGAGCTCCACCCTGTCTCTTTTTGCATGTCTACTGCCATTATTGTAATTGTACACTGCACATACACCCATAATATGGCACAGACATTCACGCTTCACGTACACTTCAAGTTGGGCTA
The DNA here is from genome assembly GCA_033782935.1 of Petrolisthes cinctipes. NCBI lineage: Eukaryota > Metazoa > Arthropoda > Malacostraca > Decapoda > Porcellanidae > Petrolisthes > Petrolisthes cinctipes. The sequence goes on along the minus strand of JAWQEG010000599.1, from coordinate 44,488 downwards.
GTGACAGTCTGGGCACCAGGCAAGGTTTGTTTACAAGTGTGACGTCACTCCCATGGTGCATTGTGGGAAAACAAGTGTCTAGTGGACTATCCTGTATAGTCTATCATCCTTGGGCCCACAGCACTGGCTGTGGGATCAAAGACCTTCCCCCCAATCTCCCTGGCGGTCGGAGGCCCCCAGACTCCCTGGTCCAGTAAGCTCTGGTCCCATTTCCTTGGGATGTGTGGCTTGTTTTGTTCCAACACGAAGTACAGACTAACTTTATATTGGGAACGAAAGTGGTCTAAACTGCAGCCAATGAGAGCGGACCATTCCAGCACACACCCCTGCTCAGCCAATGAGAGCGGACCATTCCAGCACACACCCCTGCTCAGCCAATGAGAGCGGACCATTCCAGCACACACCCCTGCTCAGCCAATGAGAGCGGACCATTCCAGCACACACCCCTGCTCAGCCAATGAGAGCGGACCATTCCAGCACACACCCCTGCTCAGCCAATGAGAGCGGACCATTCCAGCACACACCCCTGCTCAGCCAATGAGAGCGGACCATTCCAGCACACACCCCTGCTCAGCCAATGAGAGCGGACCATTCCAGCACACACCCCTGCTCAGCCAATGAGAGCGGACCATTCCAGCACACACCCCTGCTCAGCCAATGAGAGCGGACCATTCCAGCACACACCCCTGCTCAGCCAATGAGAGCGGACCATTCCAGCACACACCCCTGCTCAGCCAATGAGAGCGGACCATTCCAGCACACACCCCTGCTCAGCCAATGAGAGCGGACCATTCCAGCACACACCCCTGCTCAGCCAATGAGAGCGGACCATTCCAGTACACACCCCTGCTCAGCCAATGAGAGTGGACCATTCCAGCACACACCCCTGCTCAGCCAATGAGAGCGGACCATTCCAGCACACACCCCTGCTCAGCCAATGAGAGCGGACCATTCCAGCACACACCCCTGCTCAGCCTCACTCTGACCTCGGTCAGGTCAAGACGTGTGATAGGCGCTCCTGCAGCAGCCAAGGTCAGCTGTTGACCAGTATCCTCACCTCTCATACTCACCAGTCTTCACCAGTCATTTGTGATACATAAGAAAAGAATAGAGTGACTCTTTACGCAGCACCACAAGTGACAGTACAGGAATGTATCAATACACCACACACCAACTACATAGACTCCAGCCACGTACTGGTCACCCTCCACCGGACGTTATCAACAGACTCAAACAGTGCAAGGTATTTCGTAACAGAAGCTGTAGGGGCGGCCGGCACCTACAAAAACGAATACCTGTGATTATACAAAAAAAAAAAGAGCACCCAAACCAAAGCCAAAGAAACCATACAAACACTTTGAAATCCCACGGCTATGGTATAACCTTCCATCAGTGCTTCTCTCCAATGTGACATTCTTAAACAATAAACTAGATGAAGTGACAACTACAGTAAAATCAGTGAACCCAGACATAGTGGCAATTACAGAAGCATGGCAAGTGGTCCCTGAAACATGTGTCATTGAAAATTATCAATTGTTTCACCAGCTAAGGACAGACCGTAGAGGTGGTGGTTTGGTCATGTTTACCCGTGAGAACCTGTCCCCATCCAGCCTAGGTGTGGAAATCCCCAGGGAGATAGAGGCTTTGTGGGTCAAAATCACACCTCCATGCCATCCTCGCCATACCGCATCTATCATTCTCTGCCTGGCCTACCATCCACCACGCTCCCCCACCGGCCCACTACTCATTGACCACATCATCACCACTGCTGACACTCTGAAAATCAGATTACTCTCCAGCAAATTGATCGTCTGTGGGGATTTCAATGAACTGGATGTGGGAGATATACTCGACCATCTCAGCCTACGTCAAGTAGTGGATTTCCCCACTCACGGCCAAAACACCCTGGACTTGATATTGACTGATATGGCCGACCTGTACCTTCCACCACAGCCACTCCCTCCCATGGGATGCAGCCCACACACATCTGTACTGTGGTCCCCAACCCCTACCACCTGTATGTACCATCACCACCTATAGACCACTTACTGACTCAGCATTAAGACAATTTGGTCAGTGGGTGACTACATATCCATGGAACGAGGTCACTACACCTGAAGATGTCAACACCAAGTGGGAAAATTATCACTCTTCAGTCATGGAGGCCTACCATCATTTCTTTCCATCAAAAACATCCAAAAAACACCCCTCTGACCTTCCATGGATAACCCCAAGAATAAAATGCCTCCTAGATCTTCGTAACCAGGCGTTTTACACCAACAACCACCAGTACAAACAACTGAGGAACCAGATCATCCGAGAAATTCGTGAGGTAAAGAAGACATATTACCCCACCAAGGTGCACCATCTCCTCCATAACAACTCCAGCCAGTGGTACACTAAGATAAAAACCCTCTGTGGCCTGGGAAAGACTTCAAAACCCATCCATTTCCTCACTGGTGTGTCAAACGAGGAAGCAGCAGAGCAGATTAAAGGTTAAAGGTTAAAGGTCCGCCAATGAGTGGCAGTCAATGGGACAGAGTGTATCACACACTATGTGTATGAAACACAACTATAGCACGCATCACAAGGATGAGGAGTGGCCCAAAGACCTCTCCACCCACGTGAGACCCGAGTCAGCTTCAGCTATGGCTGCGTAAGCAGGAAGACCTCAGACAGCTGACTCAAACCCCCCACCCCCTGCTCACAGGGGTGGTAACCTCTGGCATCAGTGAAAGATTTTTATCGTGTCCCGAGCAAGGATCGAACGCTGGGCCGCAGGATTGCAGCCGCAGACTCTAGCACTGTGCTAGCCACCATTTGTCAAAGCCTTCCTCCTCTCAACCTCTCTCTCCTACCAGCTTACCTTCCCTCCTCCTCCCCTCCTCCTACTATTGAAATATTTCAAGTTGCCAAAAAATTGCTGTCTCAAACCAAAGAAATCCACCACTCCAATTGACTTACCCATCAAAATTTACAAAGAGTTTGCCCCTGAACTTGCAGTACCCATCACTTCAATAATTAATGCCTCCCTCAGACAAGGCAAATGCCCAGCCGAGTGGAAAACCTCTTTTATAACACCCATCCCTAAGTTGCCAAACCCTCCCACACTAAATGATCTTAGGCCAATTGCTATTACTCCCGTTCCGAGTCTCATCTGTGAAGACTATATTCAACTGGGCATATGATACCATCAGTAACCACATTGACTTGCAACAGTTTGGCAACCTGAAATCCACCTCTACCACTCATTGCCTTGTCAGTCTGCTAGACTTCATCTATCAGAACCTAGACAAGCGCAAAACATCCCTTGCTTTAACCTTCATAGACTTTCGGAAGGCCTTTGATTTTGTGGATCACACCACAGTGATAAAAAAAGGACTAAAATTAGGTCTCCCTGGCTATCTTGTGTCATGGCTGTGTGACTTTCTGTGTGAGAGACGGCAGGTCACACGGTATCAAAATCATACCTCCTTTCAAAATCTGACCTGTGGTGTTCCCCAGGGTACCAAAATGGGTCCCCTCTGTTTCCTGCTGTTAATTAACGACGCCCTCACTGACACACCACATCGCTGGAAGTATGTGGATGACTCTACAGTAGGAGTCACTATCAACAATGACTCTCCTGACTACAGTTATCTACAGCATATCCTTGACCACCTGCACTCCTGGATCACAGAAAATAGCGTCACCATCAACCAAACCAAGACTGTAGTTATGCACATTAGTACATCCACCACTCCAGTACCACCACCTAATGTCACTATTGGCTCTCACTCACTACAGCTGGTTGAGTCTACTAAACTGCTGGGAGTCACCATTGACAATAAACTGGATTGGAAACAGCACACCACCACCATCATCAAGGCAACCACCTACAGACTCTACATGCTGAAAACAATGAAGTCCTTGGGTGCCCTACACCAACAATTGAGGGATATATATACTACCTTCATCTTACCCAAGCTTTCATATGCATCTCCAGCCTGGTCATCATCACTTAACATCACTCAACAACGCCGGCTGGAGAGGGTACAGAAGAGGGCATGTAAAATTATACTGGGGGTCACCTACACTACTTATGACCAGGTGTTAATCTCCCTTAATCTACCCTCACTGACAGAGAGATACCGACGTGACCTCCAGACTTGGTGAAAAGTTGCTGCTACATCCCAGACTCTGTCCACTCCTGCCCCCCACCCTACCCCCTCCATCTAGGGCAGCCCATCACTACAATAAAATAAAACCAATTAAAGCAAGAACAGAGAGATACAAAAATAGCCCCATTCCCACCATAATAAATATAATAAATAAGTAATCATCCAGTCTATATATGTATCATCTTTGTATATATATTACACATCTCATCCTATTCATGTCCATTTAATATGTATGTATATTTTCAACCTCATGGCTGCATTCTGGTCAATAAACCGATTATTATTATTATTATTAGCCAATGAGAGCGGACCATTCCAGAACACACCCCTACTCAGCCAATGAGAGCGGACCATTCCAGCACACACCCCTGCTCAGCCAATGAGAGTGCGCCTCGAGTGTTGCCACGTGTTCTCTCTCTCTCTCTCTCTCTCTCTCTCTCTCTCCAAGAAGAAGAACAACAACAACAATGAAGAGGGAAAAGAGACTGCAGAAAAGTGTGATGGAAAAGAGGAGGGGAATATGGAGAAGGGAGAAAAACCCAAGAAGACAGTTGAGGAGGGATTAGAGGAAAGTGAGGAATCAAATAAGAAGGAAAAGAAAATGAAGAAGGAAAAGAAGACGAAGAAGAAGCAACCTGGAGGAAGTGACGAGCCCGGCAGGAATTCAAAACACTCGGGTTCCTCACAAGGCATCTCGTGCTCCTACCAAGGAGAGGCCTGTGGATATACACATTGTAGGTGATTCCCAGGCACGAGGGCTGCAATCCCTAATGGCAGATCGCCTTCACACTTCTGTGAAGGTGAATTGTTTGCCAGGTTGTGGCAATGCTGACCTCCGAAAGGAAGCTGAGAGGATCCAAACGTCCAGATCTGCTGTCATTGCACTCATGGTGAGTGGTAATGACATCTACCTGAGAAATGGTAGAGTAGGCATGACCGAAGGAGTCCTCTAAGATGTGCTCGGTGCAGTAGATGACTGTGGGTTAAAAACCCGCAGAAGGGTAGTTGTTGGCATGCTCCCAAGGAGAGGCCCTTTAGGGACTGCTCTGTCAAAGAACATTGCAGTAAATCAGCGCCTGGCTGATTTGTGTACTGTCGAGGGGGTGTTCTTTGTGGACCCCTACACCTCACTCTTTGGTAGAGACGACCTCTACCAGAGGGATGGCACACATCTTTCACCAAAGGGGAAAGAAGTGCTTTCCAAATTAATGGAAGACGCCGTCCGACGATGTCTCAGGAGCACTCGACCGAGCGTGGAGGAGAGCCCTCGTCGCTATGCTAGAGTGACCCCAGAGAAGACATTCGCTGAGATCCTGAAGAAGGATATCCCCAGCACTACCAAGACAATGACCAAACCGGGAAACGGAAGAGTATAGGGAGCCCTGCAGTTGGGGGTTCCCTGAAGGTTCTATTGTTCAACGCCAGGTCCATCCGAAACAAGTTTTTGGAACTGCGGGCCCTCGTTGCGACAGAGGAACCCGAGATGGTGGCCATAACGGAGTCATGGTTGAGAACCTCAGACAGAGATCTTGAAGGGGAATTCGTGATTCCAGGCTACCAACTCTTCCACAAAGATAGAGAGGACAGAGGGGGTGGTGGTGTGCTGTTGTATGTAAAGAACTCTATCAAATCGATGACCTGCAACATCACATCGAACCACGAGCTCCTTTGAGTTGACCTAGAAATAGGCACTGCAAAATACAGAACCCTGCTGCTTTATAGACCCCCTGGACAACTCAATGAGATGGACAGGGACCTATACCAGTTGCTGGGTGAACTAGTGGACGGCAGGGTGTGCATCCTTATGGGGGACTTCAACACACATGTTGACTGGGAAACCAGAGAGCCCTCTGCCGAGAACACACCACTCTTGAAGTTTGTAAATGATGAATTCCTCACTCAATGGGTAAGGGAGCCAACAAGAGGTGCTAACATACTCGACTTGGTCCTCACCTCCGAGGATGACATCATTCAAGACCTCTCTGTAAACGAAGAAATAGGCGGAAGCGGACCACAAGCTTATAAGATTTTCAGTTAAGGTCCCTAATATGGAGACCGTGACCCCGGTGCATAGAAAATTAGACATGGGGAGAGCGAACTTTGCAGGTCTTCGTGAAGGCGTTGCTGAAATGGAACTAGAGGAGGGAGAGAGTGCTGATGATCTGTGGAGGTCATTCTTGTCTTCCTTCATGGAACTTCAGTTGCGCTTTATTCCTCTGAAGGGAACAGGTCAGAAGTTCATTCAACCGAAGTGGTTTAATCGGGAAATCCGTAACCTACTAAGGGAGAGGAGAACTGCGTATCGTCGAGCGAAGGCGTCTGGGGACTTTGACGGTCACAGAAGACTGAATCGAAATGTGAAGTCCAAAATAAGGGCTGCTAAGCGTGCTGAGGAGGTCCGTGTGGCTAGACTCTGCAAAGAGAACCCCAAGGAGTTTTTCAGTTATGTGAATGGCCGTAAACCAATCCGATGCAGGATCGGTCCCTTGGTGAATGAGGATGGAGCATTGATGCACTCTGATGCAGAAAATGCTAACCTCTTAAATGAGTACTTCTCTTCAGTGTTCTCTGAGGAGAGTGGTCCAATTCCCGAACCTTTGGACTCCTTCAGTGAGAAGTTGGAGTCAATGGTCTTCATCCAAAAAGAAATCGAGAGAAAAATAATCGAATTAAAAGCAAACAAGTCCCCCGGTCCGGATAGGTTCTTACCTAGTGTGTTGAAAGAAGTGCATGGTGAAGTATCACGGCACCTGTGCATGGTCTTCAACAGGGTAATCCAGACTGGATGCGTTTCTAGAGACTGGCGTGAGGCAGAGGTGACTCCTATCCTCAAGAAGGGAGATGCTAGCCAACCGTCAAACTACAGACCCATCAGTTTAACCTCGATAGTCTGTAATTACAACTCATGGAGAGCATCGTGGTGGACAAAATAACAGCACACTTAGAATCAAATTTGCTACTGAGGGGTTCCCAGCATGGGTTCCGGCAGCACCGGTCATGCCTCACAAATCTGGTGGAATTCTTCCATTTTGTTTTCAGTGAGCATGATCGGGATAAAGCGGTCGATGTTGTCTACTTAGACTTTCAGAAAGCCTTTGATAAGGTACCCCACCGCCGCCTCCTTCGGAAAGTGCGTGCACTGGGCATAGACGGAAATGTGGCAAATTGGATAGAGAACTGGCTAAGTGACAGACGGCAGCGGGTGGTAGTGAATGGACAGGCTTCAGAGTGGGTGCCCATACTAGCGGTGTTCCCCAAGGTTCTGTTCTGGGACCACTACTGTTTATCATCTATGTTAATGACGTGGATGGTGACATGGTTGCCAAGATTTCCAAATTCGCCGATGATACTAAGCTTGGTATGAATGTCGCGAAAGAAGGAAATACTACCCGCTTACAAGAAGATCTTAGGAAGATCGGGGAGTGGTCTGACACGTGGCAAATGCCATTTAACGTGAACAAATGCAAAGTTATGCATATAGGCCATAGAAACCCCCGAACAGAATATAACCATAAGGGCAATGCTCTCGTAAGCACTGATACTGAGAAAGACTTGGGTGTAACTATCACCAGCGACCTCAAGTTCTCAAAGCAGTGTATTGAGGCTGAGAAGAAAGCCCAAAGGATGTTAGGGTACATAAAGCGACAGTTTGGATACCGGAACAAGGAGATAGTACTTTGTCTGTACAATTCCCTTGTCCGACCGCACCTGGAGTATGCAGTCCAGTTTTGGAGTCGTCCTTACCGAAAGGATATCGCGAGATTGGAACGAGTGCAAGCCAGGGCAACCAAACTTATACCCTCTCTTAGACACAAGAGCTATAAAGATCGTTTGGTAGAATTCGACCTGTTCTCTTTGGAAACCCGGAGACTGCGTGGTCAGCTTATTGAAGTGTTTAAAATACAACGAGGCTTTAACAATGTAGACTACAGGGACATTTTCCAACTCAGTGAGGGCACAACCAGGAATCATGGCTACAAACTTGAACTGAAGCGATACAACCGTGATCTGTGTGGTAAATTCTTTACATACAGCATCTGCGGTACTTGGAACGCGCTTCCTGCTGATGTAGTCAACAGCAACTCTGTGGATCAGTTCAAGTCCAGATTAGACAAAGCCTTAAATCACCGTCTAGGTGTTTAAGCCGTTGTGCGAGTGTTCCTTGATGGTTTCACATGACACATTCGAGGACGGTCACCTACTTGCGCAACTAAACCCACAGGTACCCTCTTTGTATGGATCGTAAGGTCCCCTAGGGTACTTCTTTTCCTTGTAACTCTCTCTCTCTCTCTCTCTCTCTCTCTCTCTCTCTCTCTCTCTCTCTCTCTCTCTCTCTCGTCATTTTAACACACACACACCCTCTCATCCTTTTAACCCACACCCTCTCTCTCTCTTGTCTTATTAACACACACACCCTCTCTCTCATCCTTTTAACACACACCCTCTCTCTCTCATCCTTTTAACCCACACCCTCTCTCTCTCTCTCTCTCTCTCTTGTCTTATTAACACACACACCCTCTCTCTCATCCTTTTAACACACACCCTCACTCTCTCGTCCTTTTAACACACACACCCTCTCTCTCTCTCATCCTTTTAACACACACACCCTCTCTCTTGTCCTTTTAACACACACACCCTCTCTCTTGTCCTTTTAACACACACACCCTCTCTCTTGTCCTTTTAACACACACACCCTCTCTCTTGTCCTTTTAACACACTCTCTCTCTCTATCTCTCTCTCATCCTTTTAACACACACACCCTCTCTCTTGTCCTTTTAACACACTCTCTCTCTCTCTCTCTCTCTCATCCTTCTAACACTCTCTTTCTCTCTCGTCCTGTAATAGAGAGTACACACGAGTTTTTTTTCTTTATTTTTTTGCTGTTTCCCGTGTTTCCCCCCATTTTCCGCCCAGAATGAGTTCAGGCAAAGAGGTCGATGGCTGTAACTGAACCAAAGCAAGGTGCCTCTCTGACATGAAACTTACATTTTTTGTTGTGAGATATGTTTACGACTATCAATGTGTGTGTTACTTGACTCCTCTCTCTCTCTCTCTCTCTCTCTCTCTCTCTCTCTCTCTCTCTCTCATCCAGGTGTGGATGTTAATAATGTAAAATATTTTTTCTGGTTCAACAATGACAAGAATATAATATTTTATGATTTATAAAAAAATCGTAAAAAATCAGGAATTAGGCACAGCAACATAATTTTTTTACAGAACTCTTGTTTTTTTATACACCTTAAAAATGAACATAAAACCATGACTATCTAAAAAAAAAAAAAAAAAAAAAAAAGTAGTGCGGGAGAGGGTAAAAAAAAATTGACATAATTAGATAAAAATTAATTAAACATTTATTAATAACTCAATGGCATATAAGATGTAGCCAAGAAATTTGAAATGATGTATAATAGTAATATATTGCTCCACTTTTTAAGGTAGTAATTAATAATTAACTTTGGCCGCTAATTACTCATACTTAAGGTCGGATAGTTAGACCACTTTCGCACAACATGCCTCAATTATTCCTGTCAACCATTAGGTGGCTCTGCTGTACCACCACAACCAAAACTCACATAAGAGTGGCCTATCCTTACAGTACTTGAATCATTAATAATACCTAAGTTTATTTATGGATAAAGTAATAACAAAGGCTGAAGTAACCACTAGTTGTAGTACCAAGAAATTTGAAGACTAAAGAACTTGTCCATATACAAATAATATTGGTATACAAACCTATTGAAGGAGGAAAAGTCTTTAGATAGAGTGAATATAGTACATGATCAAGAAGTTGAGATAAAGTACATATTTAATGACATATTAATGTGAAGTTGGACAGAGTGACTTTTGTCATCTTTTGTTGAACTTAATGTGGCAATATAAAAGTGTTCATTGTTGTGTCTTTATGTTACTTACATTCCTTTGGATCCACTCTTCCATTTCTGTAACATGTGAACTGCCAAGAATGTAACCACCTTCCTCCCTCAGGTATGGACACCAAGGACACAGGTATCAAACAGGAACCTACAGCTCCAGGGGCTGAAGGCAATGATGGAGGTTTTCCACAGGTAACTTTATATAATATATGTACTATAATATAATATTCACAAGGAATACAAAGCTGGAAATTCATTAGAAAGTGGAGTGTTGTTTTGCATTATTAATCCATAAGGTAATGTCTACTTCAAACTCTTAAGTAAGTTTGTTGACTTGTGTGTACTGTATTCTATTTAGTGAGTTGTATGTAAAACTGGTTCTAATCAATGACATGTTTCCACCACAGAACAACCCAGCAGAGTGTGGTGTTTGTTTCACTCTGTTTGATGACACAGAGCACCGGCCACGCACACTCCCCTGTGGTCACACATTCTGCACATCCTGCTTAAGTACATTATTAGAAACAAAGGACCTGACATGTCCAAGTTGTCGAGTGAAACACCAAACTACAACAATCAACAAAATTCCCATCAACTACACCGTTGAGGAGATCCTAAAGCACCAGAAAGCACTCATACCCTCCACAAACGTCACCACAACTGAAGAAGTTACATCAAGTAAGGAACCTGGTACTCCAGCAGGTGCCACATTTACCACCATCAAACCTTCACTGAAGAACCTTCTGGAGGAGCAGCGTATCAGTATGAAGAGTGCAATGGACGACCGTGAAGAAAAAAAGGGGCAGTTGGAACAGTATCATACACACCTAGCCGAATGGAAGAAAATACACCAATTTCTAATGTACAAAATGAAGGAACTAATGACACAAAACAAGTATGCTGTGGACGATCTGGACCAGGAAGACTGTAGGGTAAACAGTCACATTCAAGATGGGCAAGAAGGAGATAACCAGATAAAAGCTAGTATGGAGAACATTGAAGCTATCACCAAGGAAGAGGAGGCTCTTCAAGTCATCAATCAAGCTTGCCACTACATGGACAAGGATAAAGACTGGAAGAAGAAGTACCAAGAACTCTTCCCAGATGTTAAAACAGTCACCACCAGTAAGAAGGTATTTATATCCATCCTCAACCTTTATCCACTCAGTGTTGTTAAAATGGTCAGCTCTTACTTCATAATGAACTCTTATTAAAATATACAAAACTGCTGTCAAGTCATACATTGGTTTACATAACTACTGTCAAGTCATACATAGCTTTACATAACTACTGTCAAGTCATACATATTACACACCATCCATACACTAGGTCTCTAATACTGGTGCTGTTAAGGAGATAGTATACAATTGGTACATTGGAGCACCTTGATTCCTTCAAAGTATACCAGGAAACAGGACTAGATTAATACAAATAATGTTGGTCTAGTGCTTGGAATAATTTGGAGTAATTAGTTGCTACAAATTTACCAACACTGTACTACCCCCTTAGAACCATCCATATATTACCTCAGCTTCCCTAAATGTATGTGTTTTAGCATTACAACCTCATCATCAATAATATCAGCTTTGATAAATATTTTAGTACTGTTATTATCAGGTAGTCCTAATTGAGCACATGCTTTTATTAACCATTAATTTGTTAGAATCAATCAGAAGATGATCTTAAGGTTTCTGTAATACTAATTGCATCAGTCATTTAATATTGTTGAATTTTAATGTCAATTATTAATGGACAATTTGCAACTTTACTAAGCCATTAAGAAATCAGCCTGTAGGAGTGATTAAATGTTTTCACTCCCTCTTTACTGTTCAGGGTTTAAGTGATACTTTTTATTTGAACTTTGTTAATTACAAATGTAAAGTTCTGATTTTCTTTTGTACATTTGTTTCTATGTCATTTGTGTAATAAGACCCAGTGTAGAAAACCCATAATGGTAAAATACAAGTGTATTGACCAATATGCTTAGTGTACCAGTGTGAGTTTTCCTTATATTGTTATTTATATAATCACTTGGGTTGTCTTATAACAACACAATGTATAAATTTTCATTTCTTCAACTGTCCCTCCTTTTCTTTATATTCCTTCTTACTTACTGTCCCTTATATCTATCTCCTTGTCCCTTGTAACTACAAGGTGTTTCTGGCCAAACACTTGCCATTCATTCACTATTAAAGCTTCCACCTTACACAGAGTTAAAACAACAATATTTTTATATCAACAGGTCCGTGATATAACAAAGATGGCCTTGATGATGGTTGATGGTGAGGCTGGTGCTACAGAACACACTAACCAACTGAGTGACTTTACTCTACCTCTTATGGACAAAGTTCAAATCCTCATAAAAGGCCAAGCTATGCATGTATGTTGTTAATGTTCTGATATAATATTACAGTACAATGCACTATTTATCTCACTACTTATACTGACCCACCTCACTACTTATACTGTCCCACCTTACTACTTATACTGTCCCACCTTACTACTTATACTGACCATACCTTACTACTTATACTGACCATACCTTACTACTTATACTGTACCACCTCACTACTTATACTGACCCACCTCACTACCAACGTTGTCACATCTGACTCCTTGTACATATTTTGTTACACCAGTCACTCTGTTCACTGATAATATATTTCTTTTGTCCACTCTCTCTTGGGTAGGAGGTGACGAATACCTTCTCAGTATCCCAGTTTATCGTAAAAGGTCACTAAAAGGGGCTTTCACTTCTCCAACTGTCGCTTTTAGGTTATCTGTTACATTTTGTGCTTACTGTCCCATCTCTTAATTACCTTTCTCGGGCGCCATATGACCTCACTGTTGCGGCGCATGATATCAATTAATCCCTTGTCCACAGTTTGAACTGTATTATTTGTACCCTAAAACATTATTATGGTATTGTCTGTTTCATCATGTATTATCACAACACAATTGTTTTCCTTTTCTCTACAGTTTGAAGAACTTAAACAGATGAAGCCAGATATTAGGAAGAAGGTAGAGGCTGGTGAAGTGTTTGGAATACAAGAGAACCAGAATGACTACAACTATTCCAAACTGAGCCTAGATAATGGACGACTTCTCCTCCACTGCCTCCAGAACCAACCTCCACCCCATGTGGCCATCACCCTGCCAGTATGTTCACAGGAATTATTTTACACTGAGTCTAATTTCTACCATTTAATGTGAGATTATTTTGTTTATGAATTGGAAGGTCTGTGACTCCTCCAAACTATACCACAAAACAGATCCCTTATTAGTACCACTGAGGGTGTCTGTTTTCTGGTATAGTTAGGAGGAATCAGTAGCCTTCCAATTTACCAACAAGAGAACCTCCCCTTAAAGACTGTTGACATAATGGTTGTTGTAATATTGTGGAAGGTGGGGAGGGCTTGTGGGGAAACTGTGGCAATGAGATGAGAGAGGTGGGGGGGAAGGACATTAATTATATTTGAGTGTGGGGGTAGGCTAATTGTGGGACTTAATTTGGTGAGATGTGGTGTGTGTTTGATATGGAGTGGGAGAGGAAAAGGTTGTGGTGATGTGGTGTTTCTGAAAGAGTGATGAATGTGTGTGTAATGAGTAAGAGATAGGTGGTGAGTGTAGTGAGGAAGAGGATGTGTGAGTTATAATGGTGTGTGTAGTGAGTAAGTGGGTGTGTGCATTATGGTGATGTGTGTGTAGTGAGTAATAAGGTGTGCTAGTTATGGTGGTGAGTGTAATGAGTAGCAAGGTTTGGGAGTTATGGTGGTGTGTGTAGTGAGTAAGAGGATGGGTAAGTTATGATAGTGTGTGTAGTGAGTAGGAGGACGAGTAAGTTATGATGGTGTGTGTAGTGCGTTGAAAGATGTGCGAGTGATAGAAGAGTATTTAGTGAGTAGGAGGATGGGTGAGTTATAGTGGTGTGTGTAGAGAGTGGGATGGGAAGGTGGTGTGTGTAGTGAGTAGGAAGGTGTGTACGTTGTTGTGGTGTGTGTAGGAGGTTGAATGTGTAGTGAGTAAGGTGTTAGAATGATGGATGTGTGTGTAGTGAGTAGGAAGGTGTGTGAGTTATGACTGTGTGTGTAGTGAGTTAGAGGGTGGGTGAGTGATGGATGTGTGTGTAATGAGTAGGTAGGTGTGTAGTGGATAAGAGGTTGAGTGTGTAATGAGTAGGTAGGTGTGTAGTGAATAAGAGGTTGAGTGTGTAGTGAGTAAGAAGGTGTGTGTACTGAGTAGGAGGGTGTGTGAAGATATAAGGCTGTGTGTAGTGAGTAGGAGGTTGAGTATGTAGTGAGTAGGAAGGTGTGTAAGTTTTGATGGTGTGTGTAGTGAGTATGAGGATGGACGAGTTATAAAGGTGTGTGTAATGAGTAGGAGAGTATGTGTGTGTAGTGAGTAGGAGGATGGCGAGTTATAAGGGTGTGTGTAATGAGTAGGAGAGTATGTGTGTGTAGTGAGTAGGAAGATGGCGAGTTATAAGGGTGTGTGTAATGAGTAGGAGAGTATGTGTGTGTATATGAAAGGTGTGGTTGATATGGTCAGTAATAATAGTTGTGTCTTACAGGTGAGTGAGATAATAAAGACCCTGAACCCTAAGTCTACCATCACCTTCCTGGACATGGCTGGGCAGGGGTTGACAAGGGGGAGAGTCTACATCCGGGTGAGTTGGAACAGACCACAGGCCAGACAGTTTGTTGGTCTCTGCACCGGACAGCCAGGATCCTCCTTCCTCAATACTCAGTTAAATAGAGTTTTCAACAAGGGGGGAAAGGAAGAGTGTGTGTTTGGTGGGAACTATAACTTTAATGACAACAGTGTATATGGCCCTTATACTGGTGTGGGGTTAGTATCATTTAAGAGTGATTCAGAAAAGAGTGGTGAGTTTTGCATCAGCACCAACGGTGGATATAAGTCTGTTGGTGCTGTAATTGGCCAAGTGGAGAGTGGACTGGAATTGGTGGAGGCAGCAGTCCAACTCAATGACATCACACAAGTCACTGTGGTGGACTGTGGTGTTGTGGTGCCTCTCTTGTTGTCTTAGTACACACACTATAAACAAGGAGTAATACTATATAATTATTTACTATATAATTACTTACTATGTAATTAATTACTATATAATAAATTTCCACATAATCAATTACTATATAATTAATTACTATGTACTGTATTGTAATTCCTTAATACAATATCCACAGGGGATACAAATATTATATACATTTTGCATTAGTATAATTCCTTTATATATATATAAATAAATTATTGTAATATTTATTTACATATATAGTATTGTAATATATATATATATATATATATATATATATATATATATATATATATATATATATATATATATATATATATATATATATATATATATATATATATATATATTACATTACATTAGTATAATCACTTTCTATATATACATAATAATAATAATAATAATAACAATAATAATAATGGCCTGTTGTATGGAATAGTTTGTAGGAATCTTTAAGAGGGGTAATAATATACTTGTGGTACTGTACATTGGAGTGTTTTGATTCCTCCACTGTACAGTATGCCAGGAAACAGTACCAGATTAACAATAATAATGTTGTATGGAATAGTTTGTAGGAATTGGTTGCTCCACACTTACCAATACTGTACTATACCCTTAATTAATTATGTTAGGTGGGATCCTGGACCATTTAAAGGAATATTTTTATGTTGATGAAGTGAAAGGTGTGTGTGTCATTCCATCCAAACTATGCTAGGAAACAGATGCCCTCAATGGTACTAATAGGGAATCTCTATCTCTCTCTTACATACATACATACATACATACACATACATATACATACACACAGACATATACATACATACAAACAGATGCCCTCAATGGTACTAATAGGGAATCTCTATCTCTCTCTTACATACACATACACATACATATACATACACACAGACATATACATACATACAAACAGATGCCCTCAATGGTACTAATAGGGGATGTGTTTGGTGTCATAGTTTGGAGGAATCAAACACCTTCCAATTCACCAACAAGACAATCTCACATTAACTAGTTCATTTTTATTACTTATATCCTGTAGTTATCTTTTTATTCAATAAATATGATTATAATATTAATAATGACTTTAGATCTCCTTTGTTTACATTGATGGTTGTATTGTTTCAAAGATTTTGACAGAATAAGTTAACTTGTTGAATTACGCACATAATAATAATAATAATAATGAAATATTACCACAAGACAATAATTATGTGGTAACACACACAATAATAATAATGATAATAATAATAATATCATCAAAACAATAATTATGTAATAACACACACACATAATAATATTATTAATAATAATAACAATAATAATAATAATAAAGTGAGTCCAAAACTTGTGTTCTACTGGGGTGTAGACATCATTGTTAAGCTCTCTTTTGATTGAGTGACACACTCTCCTAGACTCCTGTTCTGCTACATCTCCACCAAGGTGAGTATCCTCTCTGTCTCCCACACTCCTGGTAGTATATCTTTGTATATTATTACCAAGGTGAGTATCCTCTCTGTCACCCACACTCCTGGTACTATATCTTTGTATATTATTACCAAGGTGAGTATCCTCTCTGTCACCCACACTCCTGGTAGTATATCTTTGTATATTATTACCAAGGTGAGTATCCTCTCTGTCACCCACACTCCTGGTACTATATCTTTGTATATTATTACCAAGGTGAGTATCCTCTCTGTCACCCACACTCCTGGTAGTATATCTTTGTATATTATTTACTCTAACTCTTCTCATATTCAAGATAAACCATTTTACTTGATACCATAGTCTTAGTAGTGATTATACAGTTCACATATGTTTGTCACAACTCGATAAAATAAGAAACAAAGTAATTATGATGAGTAGAAGTGAACAAAGTTCACCAATATATTTATACCACTTTTATAAATCATTTTTTACCAGCAAATATTAAATCAATTATGTTATAAATCATTTCCTCAAGTAAAACAAAACCTCCTGAGCAAGATGGTGTAATCCGATTACAGATTAAACCTGATATCAAGTGAAAGACGGAAGACATTCTAAGTACAGCCACGCACCAAAGTTTCTGTACCCCCTCAGTGGAAGTCAGGGTCAGAGAGAGGGTAGGTAAACGGACGGTAGCCACCACAGTGTTGTCAACTCTAGCAAAGATAGTATTCCTGAACCATGAGTTGTGAGCTCCATTTGAAGCATTCACTGATGGGAGGGAGAGTCAGAAAGGGGGATAAGTGGAAGGTATAGTTCTCAATCTCCACATCCTGTCTGCTTAAATATGTGCTTTATTATTTTGACAAACTTAAAAATAGTTTAGTTCTACTTTGTTATTGCAGTTATTATAATCATCATCATCATATGTTGTCGCGCCAAAACCGTATCCACTTTAGGGCAGTGTTATTTGCTTCCTTTTTATGACTGGTATAAGAACGGCTTTGTGCGTTGTGTAACAATTGATCTCCGAAGATTAACAGGGGCACCACGGGAATTTTTGCTACTTGCCCCCAATTATTATGATAAAAAAATACAATTGAATACCTATGCACATAATATGGTGTGGGACTGCTGCGATCTCCTTTATGTCATATAGACAAACAAAAATAACTCGTGTGTATTCCAGCACATAGAGTATAATATCGTATCTACAGTATGATATCCTGCATGTTTCTGAAGACTTGGCTGGCCCTGATAACTGTGGACTTCTCAAATACTTGACATGGAGTAAACCTCACATTCCTCTTTGACGTGATGAAGCAACAGCTGTATGAACTTTATTATCTCCCAGTATTTTATTTCTTATATTTATTTTTTTTAAATTTAGAACACATGTAAGGCCACAGGGTACTGATTATACTTTGATAGTGTTAAACATTTATTATTCAAATAATTGTCAACCACCACATAACTTAGCATCCGAGATGCTGACCGCAAGGACCACAACCAGTCTCTCCGATTATATACTGCTGGCTCATTGTTTTATTTGTAGGTTGAGGATTTGAAAAACTGAATCGATGGGAGCCTGCACGTCCGCCACGATGAAAGGCCAAACTACATACTCCTGACAAAGTAGGGTGACGCCCCTGCTCCTCGTGCCGAATGTAGCGATGGGTGACTTGTTGGCAACAAGGAGGACGTATGCTGTGGAGCCCAGGCACTCTCTGTCTTTAGCCATCGGGGGCACAACACTAACCTCTGAACCAGAGTCAACAAGGAAGTTGTCCCCCGACTTTAGGTCCTCCACCCACAGGAGAGTGTGTGTGGTGGGGTGAGGAGTATGTGCAGGTTTGGTGGAGTGTTGCAGGGCAGGTGGTAGTGGAGCAGTAGCGAGGTTTGCAGACGAGTTGTGGTTGCTAGGAGGAGGTGTATGGGGATGACGGTGCTGTAAGGTAGGTGTGTTGCTGCTTGGCCCTGAGTTGGGTGTCGTTGAGTAGGTGGTAGTGTGGAGGGCGTTGTCTTGCCACTGCCTTATTCGTTTACCTGAGAAGGTCTGACAGGACAGCGATTGGTGGCGAAACCCCAGTTGCCACATGGCCGAACCTCTGATGATACATGCAGATGTTGGGGTTTTGGCAGTGCTGTGGTGTGATTGTGGGTGTATGTCGGGTTGCTGGTGGTGGTAGGCGGGCTGGTGATGTCCACTGGTGTCGGTAGTGTAACACCCCTATTTTTATATATATAGTTATTTGGAGTATTTACGGGTGATAGGGTAAGATTTTAGTATAAGATTGTACGTAATAGCCAGGCCTAGATTATCAATGTCTATTAGTGGTCGTGGTGGTAAACTTCTTTTGAAAGATGTTATATATATGGACAGTACAAATAATTATTATAGTTAGATGTTATGTATGAACAATATAAATAATTATTGTAGTTAAGTAAATATGAGAAATATAGGAATAATCAAAACCCTAGGTGGGATTAATAGGGATTTAAAAATACGTAATGATTAGGGGGTGAATGAAAAATATTAATTGGATTACAGGGAATAACCTGCATTTATAATTATAATATATATTTACGAACCTAATGATCCTATGATGGTACCTGCATTTTATCTGTAACTTACTTAGAAAATTATCAAATTAGTTAGGATGGAAAAGGCCATTTTCTATGTCACGGAGCAATACATACCTTGAATATATATACTACCGTAATATAATACTTTAACAGAGGAAGAAGGTAATGTGTTTGAGTAGGGGAATGTGTGTAAATGGTAGTATGTAACTGAATGTACACTTTTGATGGTGTAACTTATAAGAGTGCTAGAACATGAAATACGAGGGGCACTATTTTGCTTGAAGGAGGGGTTGGAGAGGAGGGAAGAAGGTGGTATGCCGGCTTTTCTCTTCCTCATTCTCTTCCCGGCTTTTGGGGGTGACAGGTAAGAGCTCAAGCTAGCTCTCATTGGTCTCATATATATATATTCATATTGTAAAATTACTGATTATATTGTGAATGGTGAATTGGTTAGTCCAGTGATGGAAAGTAAATAACTGAAGAATATCGTGTGTTCACATAAGGACATAGTAGTTAATGTATATGTTTTTTTCTCTCATTCTCTTCCCGGCTTTTGGTGGTGACAGCTGGGAGAGGCAGCCATTTATTAACAACAAACCCTTGGTAGATTGACCCTTGTGGCACATATAAAATAATAATAATTGCTGGCAATTAATAATTCACAATAAGAATAATATTATTAGAATTTTGAGATTAAGATGTGTATTTTTTTATTGTATTAGCTTTATTTCGGCTTCACTGTGAAAAATTTATTATTAGGAATTATTTGGGATATTGTGGGAAGGGAATAATATATTGTAATAATTGTTTATTTGTTTTGGGATTGATGTCTGGTTTGTTCTCAGCAAGCCAGTGAGATACAGGAAACTCCTTATCCTGGTTTGGCTGAACGGGGATTAGGAAATCTTAACAAGGGAAGGGGGAAGTTGTCTTGTATTATTATTGTATTTACATTAATGACTTTTCGTGTAAAAATAATAGTAAATAAAACTAGTTTATAATTAGTTGAGTATTTCCATCTCCGATATTAACAAATAGACTGTGATCCTATATAGATATTAGTTCTCAATTCACATCACTGATCGTACCACCTTTCAAACTGTAGTCTGGATTGCTTACTCACATGCCTAATTAAGATAGGGAAAGCATAACAGGAAACCGGTTATTTAAAGGAAAATTAAAAAATAACAAAATCCATTCTGCAAGTTATGAGAAAGAAAAGGACTTAACCCAAGCTAACTGAACTGGACTTGACCAAATTACTGGGACCTAACCTGGGTAAATTACCAAGATCTAACAAAGGCAGACTACTGGGAGTAACTTGGACAAACAACAGTGTGTGGAGCCTTTTAAATTAAGTTAGAGGATCTATCTATCTATCTATAGCTCTGACGCCTCGTTCCCTCCGGGAACTCCCCTCAAGGGGGTGGCCACGGCAGAAGTGCCTCCAGTTCTCCCTGTTCCAACACTCCCTCCTTACTTGGTCAAGCCCTCCTCTACCCCTAATGTTTCTCCCCTTTACATACTCTTCCACTCTGTTCTGCCATCTAACAGGAGGTCTGCCTCTCTCACCAGGTCCCACAACTTCACTTCCATACACTTTCTTTACAAACTCCTCACCTTGCATTCTCTCTACATGTCCAAACCATCTTAATGTATCACGCTTCACTCTCTCAACCACTCCACATTCAATACCAATTGCTTTCTCACTCATACCACACCTCTCATATACACTCTCATTACTTTCTCCATCCCATCTAGTAAGTCCACATGCTCCTCTCAAGTAACTCATTTCCACAGCACCTATTCTAGACTGATGCGCCCTACTCCATGTCCATGTCTCCGACGCATATGTCAGTGTTGGCAGGATTATACTGTTTCATAGTCCCATTTTCACTTCCATACTCACACTTCTACCCTTCATAATCCTCCCCAGTGATCCTATGACCTGTCTACCCCTCATTGCTCTCTCCCTAATTTCTCCTTCCATACTCCCATGTTTACACATAACTGTACCCAGGTACTTAAACTCCTTCACTTTCTCCATCCTCTCACCCCTCAGAGTTATCTCACACTTCGTCCCAGTTGGTACTCCCACTCTGTAAGGTGTAGCAAAGTCAATCACTTCAGTTTCTGCTCTCTCAAATACCATCACTTTACTTTTACCCACATTCACCTTCAGTTTCCTTCGTTTACACACAGACTGAAATTCGTCCACCACTCTCTGTAACTCCCTTTCACTCTCAGCCATCAACACAAGTGTCATCCACAAATAAACTTGCTGCCAAGGACCAATTTGCTTCATTCAGCCTCAGTTTCACCCCCAGACCATTCAATTTGGCTTTCATCTCTCTCATACAACCATCCATATATATATTGAACAGCCACGGTGACATAACACATCCCTGTCTCAGCCCTACACCAATATTAAAACTCTCACTTAGATCACCCTCTACCCGTACACATCAAGCATGGCCAAAATGCACTGGTACCCTTTAATTTCATCATAAAAATATTGGAATACAAATCGAAGATATAAAAAAGCGGTACATCTTTCAATAATATTTCTTGGTTACTCTCTCCACACTTTGGTGTCCAGTATTTCAATCAACAATTTCTATAACATGTCAGGCTGATATTTGCGAGAAAAATCTGCAGTCACAGGAAGAGGAAGAACTCTTCTTGTGTACTTCAGTCCAGCACCACCCTGTTGAGTTGGCTGTGGCTGGTTGTACAAAATAATAGACATTTCCCTCAAATGTTACTGATTAGGGTACTCATGCCATGGATTCGAAGAAAGTAAGTCTAATTTATCATAAGAGCACAGTTATATAGTTGTTGTGTTACTTTTATACCAAAGTATGTTGTCCTATATAATTGTCCTTGTCTTAAGATAAATGATGGTGTGGGGTAACCAACCAGGTGAGTTAACACACACACTGGTCTACAGGTACCAAATGTAACCCCATACTTTGTCCCAATTGTAATTGTAAGTTAATTCATGAAGCCTAGGGTAACATTGCACCAACCTCTGCTTGTTTTGTTGGTTGTAAGAGTTATTATGTAGAAATATCTTTTTATCTTATTTTTTGAGAATGTACCTATGCTATTTTTGCAAGAGATGATAGATACATGTGATATTTTTCATAGCTGGCACATATTAGGTCTCAGATGGAGTTTCACAAGTGGCCCAAATTAACAATGCATGAATATGTTCCAAAATTTATAATTTTTCATGCATGATCTTATTTGTTGATATAAATTTACTAAATTTATAGGATAATCACAGGAATCATGCCACCTCATGTATTTAAATGAGAATCAGCAAATTTATACTTCACATTATGCACTATATTATTATGAAGATTTTAGTTGTTGGTCTTGCTCACTTAAGCAATAAAATGGGTCATAAATGTATCTCTTCATCAGCAGATATCATTTGGTCTGTACTGAAGAATGCCAAGGTTAGGTCCAGATTATGTAAGGTCAGTTTATCCCTTATTTGTGTATTTTCCTACACCCAAAACCCATAAATTCCCAGGCTCTACCACAAGATTGTAGGAGTAGGAGAAGGGTGGCAGAAGGATTATAATATATAATTTCCCACAAGCAGTTCTTAAAAAAAAAAAAAAAAAAAAAAAAAAAAAATTAATAATAATAATAATAATTACCGTACATTCCATGATGATTCCTTCCCAATAATAACACAAATGAATGGATGTGTGATTCCATAGTTTTACCCCTCCTAAATTCTTGTAATTTCTCTAAATGGATTATCTTCTCTTTCACAGAATGAAATAAGATCATGCAGAATGTCAAGAAAATTAACCAAACTGGCGGTGGACCTCCTCCAACACCAGCCAAGTTTGATGAGTTGCAGAAAATTGTCCAGGACATCATCCCAGATTTATTGCTCTTACCACACAAAATTTATGAGAACTCTTGCTTGTCTCGATTCCTGGAAGACGATGAAGATGACCCTCAACAGTACAGTTGATCCGAACACAGCCGACCTCTGACCTGCGTGCACACCTCACCTGGCGCTTAAAAGGGACGGTCACAGCGGGTCTCGTTCACTTCCCGCACACCTGGCCCAGCTGACTCAACCCTCTCCTGCCTCTCCTGTCTCCTCACTACCTTGCCGGGCTCCCTGTGGCTGGACACCTGCGCTAATACCTTCACCTGCTGTCTCGCATCGCTGCCATGGTCGGGATTCCACGTGGTTGTGCTTGCCTCCTCCACTACAAGCAACCCTACCTCATTCACCATGAGTATACTATGCTTCTTACACATAATACATATACACTGCTGTGCAACACACACCTTACTACCCACACACTACAACCTTACACTCACCTGTCTAGCATCCTGCAGCACACCACAGAAACCTCACACAGTATACGCTTTTTAATGTACCTATTTATGTCCACTATTTCCATGTCCAAGTGTCCTTAGGGTGGTGAAATAAAGTGTATTTAGTGTACGAGGGAGTATTTGTTCACCCAGCAGCACGGAAAAGCTACAGTGGTGACCCTGGAAAGTAAAATACCCCTCTCAACCTCATATTCACATAGAACAGTGATACAGTGAAAAGATATTTATGCAGTGAACTCACAAGTGATAATACAGTGTTAATATAAAATCAACTAAGTGCTACCATACTAACACGTGTTATTAAGTGCTACCGTACCACCACGTGTTACCCTACATGTTCTGAGTGCTACCATTCTCCCAGTGTTACACTACATGTACTAAGTGCTACCATACACCCCACACATTGTTTCACCCCATAACATTAACCATATTCACCCATACTCCATACGTGCCCATCACGCCATATTTCCTCCCTATTATAACACCATTTCCCAACTCACGTACCTCTGTACCTTGGCCTACGCTCCCTACCTACCAATTATTTTTCTTTTTTACACTTTCCTTTCTCTCCAATATATTACCTAAACCACTAACTTGGCATTGTCTGCATACTTCCTGTCCATATTCCCCATTTCCTTACCCAACGCACACCCTACAGGCTACTTATTTATGCTATCCAGTGTACTCTCACCCTCTAGCACACGTGTTTCCGCACGCTATCGAATTATCTCATTCCCATTAGTCGTCTTCCTCATATACAGCTCATATACCTCTCATTAACTAGCTCTCTCACACATAATATTCGTACTCCACGTGTTCCTGCACATTCTTAGTACCCACCACATTCACCACGTGTCTTATTCACAAGCTCCAATATACATTACTACTCATCAGAACCACATTCGCAACCCCTTCATACAATCTTGTAGCTTGCACAACTGTCTTACATTCCCACTCCCTGCAACTAACCCACGTGTTTCTCCACATGCACCAAGCCTAGCTCTCCACCTACAACATATTTCATCCACATCCTTACCGACAAACACTCCCCATAAAGTCCATCTACGTTCATACTCACACCATACACTTCCATACCATTCCTACACACTCTTTCATGCATACCATGTTACCAGCCACACAAGACACTACTAACATTGCACAAACATCTCAATCAGTCATCACACATGACACCCAACACGCACCCACAATGTCTATTCCATTTGTCCCGCCATTCTCATTTGACACACACACATGGTTGGCACACATAGAGGAAGCCTGGAGGGGAAGCAATATTTGTGATGACGATAAGTACCAGGCAGTCATCAGGGCTCTGCTGACGGAAATATTCGCCTCAATCACACCTTCGCTGCCAACATTAACTCCTGGGGCACGTTATGAGGGTCTGAAAGCTGCTATCACGGCTGCACACGGGAATACCACCATACAAAACTTCAAGGACCTGGAAAACGTGCAGTTGGAAGGGAGGCGCCCATCTGCACTCCTTCGACAAATGCAACGCCTCAACCAAGCAGCAGGTAAACCTCTACCAGACTTCATACCAAAATCAAGACACACCAAACTGATGCCACCCCAGTTTCAGCTGCACCTCATTGCCCAGCCAACCCTCACACTCCAGCAGTATGGAGAGCTGGCCGACTCTCTCATGGACGCCCACACGAGCAAGAGGGCACTTGGCCCGGCAACAGATTCTCATCCAGCAGCGCAACGGCAGTAAACATCACCTCCACATATACATATACACATACATACATACATACATACATACATACATACATATATATATATATATATATATATATATATATATATATATATATATATATAGAGAGAGAGAGAGAGAGAGAGAGAGAGAGAGAGAGAGAGAGAGAGAGAGAGAGAGAGAGAGAGAGAGAGAGAGAGAGAGAGAGAGAGAGAGAGAGAGAGAGAGAGAGAGAGAGAGAGAGAGAGAGAGAGAGAGAGAGAGAGAGAGACAGACAGTATATAATAACACTTACTTACCTTTGTATTTGGTTGCTACTTGCTATCAAATTTCTCTATTATCTTTCTCTGGAGCTATATGACCTCAATGTTGCAACACCTAATATCTATCAATCAATCAATCATTCTCTTTGACCATTAAACTACATGGTAAAACAACACACACACACACACACACACACATACATGCCAAAACACTCACACAAACACCATCCACTACAGGAATAGGGGACAGGCTTGGGGGGGTGGTTTGGAGGGTGCGGGAATAGGGGTACAGGCTTGGGGGGGTTTTGGGGGGTGCGGGAGTAGGGGGACAGGCTTGGGGTGGGGTTAGGGGGGTGCGGGAATAGGGGGACAGGCTTGGGGGGTGCGGGAATAGGGGGACAGACTTGGGTGGGTATAAAACCTGTCACCTATTCCCACACACCCCTAACCCCCCCTCCCTCAAGCCTGTCCCCCTACTCCCGCACCCCCCAAAACACACACACACTCACACACAAACACATGCTACAGCCTCCACAAACACACACCACCCACTACACTACATGGTAACAAACACACACACACACACACAAGCCTCCACAAACACACACCATCCACAACAAAACACACACACATGCCAAGAAACATCAAAACACACACCCAGTACACCATACCATACACAAAGCACAGTTTACTTATGTCGTGTTTACAACTGGCTTGCCATAGGTGCTCAACCAAAATAATTGCCCAAAAATGATCATTTGACGGAATGGTGTTATCTTAGGAAAGCAATAAAAGGGTTAATATTAGTAGGAATACACTTGGGTAACATTTAAAGTAACAACAGAGAAGGCCAACTGATCTCCAAATAAAATCATCATAATTATTAATATAGGTACACAGCCTTCTGCCTCATATCTTGAGATTAGGTGAAGAAAAAAACAACAATTGGACACTATTAATGAAAATATGACTATTATACCAATTCTGACATGTTGAAATTTCACCAAAATTTCCTGGTTAGGTATGTTAGGTAAAGAATCAATTAACTTGAGTAACCACATTTATCTGTAATAATAAATATTATTTAGATTAAGACCTCTGCAGCAGTATAAGTACTGGTTAAAAAATTGTAACTTTGATTACTTATTAATAATCCTTTTTGTCTTCCATAATAATATGTACAAAAATTATCCAAGCAGCCTATTATACCTCCTTAAATAATACTACAACATCTTATTACATCATTATTTTTGTTTATCTAACACTGATTGCAAGTTACATGTACTAATTAAGCCAATTTCAATTATCTGTGGTCCATATTGTTGTTGTCAGGTGACTACCAAGTGGCACCAACACTGTTACCAAGTACTGGGTTGCTTTGAATGCCAAGATGGTTTGGTTTCAGCGGCTATTGCTTGGCACAGGTTCGTATCCATTTGACCCACAAAAACAGTACAGGGGGAAGCTCGCTTGGTGCACGGCCTAGTCAGACAGGTCAGCCAGCCAGAGAGCACGAGACGAGTCCCGGGGACATGATGACGTCAGCTAGCTGCTCCATTCTCGGTCCCTGTCCACCCATCTCAGTCCGTAATTATTTCATTTCTCAGTTTGACTAGGGTCTGAGTAGATCACTGTGGCAGCAGTTTATTTAAGCTACAGATATGCCTAGCAATTGTAGAGGAGGTGGCCGAGTGGTTAGTGTTCTGGTCTCGTAACCTGGAGGTCGGGAGATTGATCCTCTCAGGTGAGGGCCTGAGAATATTTACTCTTCCGATTTGAGTTTGAGGCACTAACTATAAGGCCACCGAACGTCGTAAAACACCCTTGCTGGTACCATAACACCCTCGCTGGTACCATAACACCCTCACTGGTACCATAACACCCTCACTGGTACCATAACAGCTGCAGTATTTGGGAATTACCCTCACTTCCCTCCCACTGTGGCTGGGTACCAGTTCGGAAGTCGTTACGTGTGTGTGTGAGTAGCAGTTGACCTGGGCCACGGTAACGGGCTTGATGAAGCCTATGTCCAGTGTCGAAAGATATAAAAAAAAAAAAAAAATTGTTCTATCTATGGGTGCAATAATACTAGATAGAAAACTGCTGGTACAAACATTAGATACTCTTGCTTCCCAAAAGAAGAACATCTGAGACAACGATGGATCAATTCTTGTTGCAGAAGTGATAACATTAACACAACTAATGCTGTAGTGTGCTCCATACACTTTGCAAACTGTGACTTCAAGGATGATTTGAAGAGCCGTCTCCTTAGTATTGATACTCCACAACGACAAAGAACTATAAAGACTGATGCAATTCCATCTTTATTTTTGCCTCAAGGTGTGTGTGTGTGTGTGTGTGTGTGTGTTAATAACAATGTCCGACAGAAATTGTCATATTAAATGCAAAGGTGTGAAAATTAACATAGTATGAGCATGTGTTCACTGGATGGTATTGGAAAAATGTATTTTAATACAAACAATAACAAGTGAGAGAGCAACAAGGTCTGCAAAACGGGGTCACAAGAGAACAATTCAAGATATGCTGTCTGTAGCAGTAAATGAAGAAAGCTGTGCTGATGTTGGAGCTACTGATGGTTATTTGATTTGATTTGATTTATTTTGATGCAACTAAGCATCTGGCGGTGCAACAGCCAAGGTCATATACCGCCCAACATAAAATTGTCATCTACACAATTAATAAAACATGAATACCCTAAAGGGACAGGCACCACGATTAAAAGACACACAAACTAAAAAGTACATTATTAATAAAAGAACCTGCTGATGGTTATGAAATACTTCCTAATAATACCGGTAGTGATGGTAAAAGTAGTGGACTGGGATATGAATTTAATGGGGATAGAAGAACATACGGTACAAGATAGACAGATGTGGAGAGCAGTCATCGCCCGTCCAACCCCATCCTAAATGGGAAAATACCAACGTTAAACGAAAATGATGATGATGATGATGATGAATGTGTGAATAATGAAAATGAGGAAGATAGTGGTACACAGGAAGGCAATGAGACACACATATGCGTAATGAGCTAGAACAGAATATTAAAAAGTTAGAAGAAGGAAAGAGACAGCTCCAAGTGGAAAATGATGCACTGAAAACAAAAGTGAACTGACTTGAGTCTGAGTCCAACAATAATAATATTCATGCTGTAGTAGAAGGTGTCTTGAAACCAATGTTTATTTCTTCACAAATTGATGCATTAATTATTAACAAGAGGGGTGTAAGGAAATGGTCTGATGAAGATAATTATTACTTCAGCATTGACTCTGAGAAGTATGAGTCCCAAGTGCTATGAGTATCTGAGGAAGAAAGAGGGAATGCCTGTGCCTTGCAAATCAACATTAAATGAGAGAGCTGACAACTTTGATCATCTTCTGCACCCGTTTATATCCCAGATTCAACCTCAAAACACCCGAAAATCCGATATTTTTGGGTCTCAGGAGCGGTGAGCCTGACATTTTGCATTCAGTTTTGTCTCTAATGAAGTCAAAGTCTGAAACATTTGATGAACTTGAAAGGTTAGCAGTTATGTCTGTAGATGAGATGACTGTAACAAGTGAGTGGAGTTATAATAAAGGCACAGATAGACTCTACAGACCTCATTATAAAGTGCAGGTTGTCATGATAAGGGGTCTAGTGGTGGAATAATTATATGTATAGCCTTCACTGTCTAAATATAATAATTAAAATGTTACTTTCTTTATATACTTTCCTGTTTAACATTATAAAACAATATAGATAATATATCGGGGATAAACAGTACGATGAACGAATGAAATAATGACGAGCTGAGATGGGTGGATAGAGACCTAGAATGGACCAGCTCTCTGTCTGTATAGGCCTTGGCTTGGTGGGATGTTGCTTAGACGACAAAAACACGACATTAGTACAAACAAAGGCATATAATAATAATGATCCCTTTCCATATAGGCTAAACAATTATTTGAACCTGTAGGCAGCTGTAGAAAATAAAGAAAGGATCAGGTTTTGTAATCATGAATAATTAAAAGAAAAAAGACCATGTTTTGTAATCATGAATAATTAAAAGAAAAAAGACCATGTTTTGTAATTATAAATGATGAAGGAAAATACACAGTTTTCTGTCTATATATTTACACTAGTGTTGTGGTAAATAATTTACTCTGAGAGTCCAATGAAATGCATCCATTATATAAACATTAACTCATACCACCATTGTCTTACCATTAGATGTGTTGTTGTTGTTGTTGTTAGTAATTGTTGTATCATCTTGGTAATGAATCCTGGGGGGTGTGGGAATAGGGGGAACAGTCTTGGGGGGTGCAAGAGTAGGGGGACAGGCTTGGGGGGTGCGGGAATAGGGGGGACAGGCTTGGGGGGTGCGGGAATAGGGGGACAGGCTTGGGGGGTGCGGGAATAGGGGGACAGGCTTGGGGGGGTTAGAGGGGTGAGGGAATAGGGGGACAGGCTTGGGGGGGGTTAGTGGGGTGAGGGATTAGGGGGACAGTCTTGGGGGAGGGGGGGTAGAAAGTCTGTCCCCCTATTCCCGCACCCCCCTAACACATTGTGTGTTGTTGTTGTTGTTGTTAGTAATTGTTGTATCATCTTGGTAATGAATCCTGGGGAAGGTTCTTGTTACAGTAACATCTACAAAATAATAATTATTACACATCAAGGGGATATCTAGCACTTTGTTTTGGGTGGTAAATTTGGAGCAAAGGATTCCTCCAAACTATTCCAGGCAACACGACACCATTCTATTAAACACATTATGGAAGACTGTGATACACACAACCACACTCACCAACAACACAACATACACTTCATTCTATTAAACACATTATGGAAGACTGTAATACACACAACCACACTCATCAACAACACTCCATTCTATTAAACACATTATTGAAGACTGTAATACACACAAACACACTCACCAACAACACATCACTTCATTCTATTAAACACATTATTGAAGACTGTAATACACACAAACACACTCACCAACACCACAACATACACTTCATTCTATTAAACACATTATGGAAGACTGTAATACACACAAACACACTCACCAACAACACTCCATTCTATTAAACACATTATGGAAGACTGTAATACACACAAACACACTCACCAACAACACAACATACACTCCATTCTATTTAACACATTATGGAAGACTGTATTACACACAACCACACTCACCAACAACACAACACTCCATTCTATTAAACACATTATGGAAGACTGTAATACACACAAACACACTCACCAACAACACAACATACACTCCATTCTATTTAACACATTATGGAAGACTGTAATACACACAAACACACTCACAAACAACACATACAACAACAACAAACTACACAACTCTGCATCAAAATACAACCTAATTTGTTTCTAATTTTTACAAAACCTAATAATAAAGATTAACACAGTACATATTATATTACCATTTCAAAATTATGAATAATATTATTATTATATTATCTGTCATATCTTCATTAATTAAAATGTTATTACAACATTACTATAGCTAATACATACACATTATTTCTTTACTATACAGACTAAGTTGTTGTTGTTGTTGTTGTTGAAATTCCTCAAGCTGTCTGGCCGAGCAGCCCCGAGCTCCTGAGGAAGGCCATTGCCTGAACCGGGCTTTCCCACAATGCCCTCAGAGAGTGTATGTTGTGTTGTTGTCGAGTGTGGTTGTGTGCGTTGCAGTCTTCAAAAATGTGTTTAATAGAATGGGGTGCTGTGTTGCATCCCGGACAGGCATCCACAATGGATCCATCCAGCCTCTTCTGATATGTCAGAAGGGCCGGGTGATGGCCACACCGCAGCCTGGCCAGGTGGACTCTGTCCTCACAGGGAAGTGAGGATTCAGATGGGTGTATGTCAGGAGGTCGTGCATGCAGCTGTGTGTTGTTTTTGAGTGTTTGGATGGATTGATGAGTGATTTGAGTATGGATGTGTTTCTGGAGATTGGTTTGGGGTGGGCAGGGTGTAAGAGATGATAGTATTTGTGTATGGTATCGTGTACTGGGTGTTGTTTTGATGTTCCTTGGCATGTGTGGGTGTTGTGCCATGTAGTGTAGTGGATGGTGTGGGTTTGTGGAGGCTGCAGCAGCAAGTGTGTGTGTGTGTGTGTGTGTGTGTGTGTGTGTTGTGCCATGTAGTGTAGTGGATGGTGTGGGTTTGTGGAGGCTGCAGCAAGTGTTTGTGTGCCTCTCACGTCAAGATGATCTTTCATTTTGAGGATTTTGGTTTCATAGTGTAGGTGGTCTGTAGGTGTGGTAACTGTGCAGCCTGTGATTGTCTTAAGGGCTCTGTTCTGTATCGTTTGAAGGGTGTTGTGAGGAGTCTCAGTGAGGTTTGAGGCCCAGGCAGGGCTTGCATAATCCATCACTGATCGAATATATTGTTTGTATACTGTGATTGTGGATTCTTTGTTGTGTCCGAATGTTGTGCTGGCAAGTGATCTGAGGGCTTTAAGTCTTTGCATGCATTTGTTTTTGATGGCCGTCATATGTTGTTTGAATGTCATGGATGTATTGTATGTTATGCCAAGTATTTTGGGTGTGTGTGTGTGTGGTATAGGTGTGTTGTTTATGGTGAGGTGTGGTGTGTAGCGGTGTTCTGCGTTCCAGTTGGTGAGAAGGGTGACAGTTGACTTGGTGGGTGCTATTTTAAGTCTGTTTGTGGTGAACCAGGCATTAAGTGTGTTGAGGTAGGGTTGGAGGATGAGAATGGCTGTGTCTGCATTTCTGTGTGTACATGTGAGTGTTATGTCGTCTGTGTAGGAGGCTATGTGTATTTGTGGTGCCTGGGGTGTTGGTATGTCGTGCATGTATAGGTTGAAAAGGGTGGGTTAGAGTACAGAACCTTGGGGGACACCATTGGTGAAACTTTTAATGTTAGATGACTGACCAGCAAATGTAACATGGGCTACTCTTCCTCC
This sequence comes from Petrolisthes cinctipes, assembly GCA_033782935.1. Lineage (NCBI taxonomy): Eukaryota > Metazoa > Arthropoda > Malacostraca > Decapoda > Porcellanidae > Petrolisthes > Petrolisthes cinctipes. The sequence continues at coordinate 12,047 of JAWQEG010000599.1, read as the reverse complement.
CAAGAAGCTGGCCAGCCATCTTTTGGTGTTATTATGCATGTTTGTGTTGTATATTTTGTTTGTGAGGTTGTGGCGGGGGATGGCATCAAATGCTTTACTAATGTCCAATATAACTAAGAGTGTTCTGTGTGGGGGCCTATCTGTGTTGATGCCATCAAAAATTCTTTGTGTGAGGTCTGTAAGAAGGGTGTTTGTTGAGTGTAGCGGTCTGAAGCCATGTTGTGAAGATGCAAGGGGGATGTGTGGTGTGATTAGTTTAATGATGAGGTGCTCAGTGATTTTGGAGGGGTACAAAGAAGGGTGATGGGACGGTATGATGAGGGTAGTGTGGGGTCTTTATTGGGTTTGGGGATGAGGATGATGTTTCCGTGTTTCCAGATGTTGGGTAATGTGTTGTGTGAGTAGCTGTAGTTTGCTATGTTAGTGAGTGCTTGTATGCCTTGTGGTCCAAGGTGTTTAATGTGTATGTTACTGATGTTGTCAGGGCCACAGGCAGGTGAGTGTTTTAAGTTGTGAATGATATGATTCGTCTGATGATTTGTGAATGGTGTATAGTCTGGGTCAGTGGGGAAACGTCTCTTGCGTCTAATGATTTGTCTGTCTTCAGGGTGAGGGTGAAGGTGGCTGACGTGAGAAAAATGTTGGATGAGTGTGTTTGCTTGTTGTTTGTTAGAGGGTATAGTGTCTGTTGTTGTGATGGCTGCATGTGATTGTGTAGTGTTGCTGTTGGACAGTGTGATGCTGTTTAGTGTTTTGTAGAGTTTGCTGGTGTTGGTTGTGTGGTTAAGTGTGTTGACAAAGCTTTGCCAGTTCAGTGTTTTTTGTTCCTTAATTTTGTTGTTTATTTGTGTATTTAGTGCTTGTATTTGGTTTATTGTGTGTTGTGTAAGAGGAGTTGGGGATGTGTGTTTAAGTGTGTCACGTTGTTTGATGAGGTCTTGAATTTCTGTTGTAAAGTTGGGGTTGTGTTTTCTCCAGTTACCTCCAGGGATGTGCTGTTTGTCTGAGCTTTATATAATTGTATTGAACTTTTGAACAGCTGTGTTGATGTTTGTGATGGGTGTACTGTTCAGTGTTTCGAAGTGTTGTTCTGTTTCAGTAGTGAAGGCTTCCCAGTTGGCACTTTTGTAATTTGTGTATATGTGTCTGTGGCCAACTGGGGTGATTCTTGTTTTTGTGGTGATTATGATTGGAAGGTGGTCAGAGCCGAGGGTTCTGACCACCCTCCATGATGTTCTGGGGGCGAGGTTGGGAAAGCAAAAGGATATGTCAGGAGAGGATGGTTGGAAGAGGGCTTGGTGAGGGATATGAGTGTGTTGATGTGGGTTGTTTAATGAAATGAGGCTGTCAGTTTGTGCAAGGATTTCAAGCCCTCTGTCTGTGTCTAGGTTGTTGACATACCAGGCCGACGTCTTGGCGTTGAAATCACCACCCAGGATGAGGTCAGGTTGGTTGGTGATCAGATGGAGCTGGGGGGAGAAGTTTTGGGGAACTGTTGGGCTGTTTTGAGGGGGGATGTATAAATTAACTATTGTGATATTGGATGATTGATACTTTGAATTTCTGTGGTGGTGTCGTAGTGAGGGAGGAGGGATTTGAGTTCTGCACTTGTTTCTATATAATTAAGGGATTTATGGACTAGGGTGATGAGTCCACCGCCATTTCCGTTGGCCCGGTCCTGTCTGATGGAGGTGAAATTGGTGAATGTAGGTGTTTTGTTTTTTGTAAGATGTCAATGTGTATATTATGTTGTACGATGAAGTGTGTGAGTTCTTGTTTTTTGGTGTTTATGTCATCTGTGTTTGGTTGAAGTATGTTAATGTTGTGTGTGCGGTGTGTGTTAGATGTTGCTGTACGGGGGAGAGGAGAGTGTGGGGGGGGGGGAGAGGAGAGTGTGGGGGGGGGGGAGAGGAGAGTGTGGGGGGGGGAGAGGAGAGTGTGGGGGGGAAGGAGGTGGAGGTGGAGGTATTGTTGGTGTTGGAAGTAAGGGTGATGGAGGTGGGAGTGTTGGTAAGGGTGATGGTAAGGGTGATGGTAAGGGTGATGGAGGTGTGGGTGATGGTAAGGGTGATGGAGTTGTGGGTGATGGTAAGGGTGTTGTTAAGGGTGATGGTAAGGGTGATGGAGGTGTGGGTGATGGTAAGGGTGATGGAGGTGTGGGTGTTGGTAAGGGTGATGGAGGTGTGGGTGATGGTAAGGGTGATGGTAAGGGTGATGGTAAGGGTGATGGTAAGGGTGTTGGTAAGGGTGATGGAGGTGTGGGTGATGGTAAGGGTGATGGAGGTGTGGGTGTTGGTAAGGGTGATGGAGGTGTGGGTGATAGTAAGGGTGATGGAGGTGTGGGTGTTGGTAAGGGTGATGGAGGTGTGGGTGTTGGTAAGGGTGATGGTAAGGGTGATGGTGTGGGTGTTGGTAAGGGTGATGGTAAGGGTGTTGGTAAGGGTGATGGAGGTGTGGGTGTTGGTAAGGGTGATGGAGGTAGGAGTGATGGTAAGGGTGATGGAGGTGGGGGTGTTGGTAAGGGTGATGGTAAGGGTGATGGAGGTGTGGGTGTTGGTAAGGGTGATGGAGGTGGGAGTGATGGTAAGGGTGTTGGTAAGGGTGTTGGTAAGGGTGTTGGTAAGGGTGATGGAGGTGTGGGTGTTGGTAAGGGTGATGGAGGTGTGGGTGTTGGTAAGGGTGATGGTAAGGGTGATGGAGGTGTGGGTGTTGGTAAGGGTGATGGAGGTGTGGGTGTTGGTAAGGGTGTTGGTAAGGGTGATGGTAAGGGTGTTGGTAAGGGTGATGGTAAGGGTGATGGAGGTGTGGGTGATGGTAAGGGTGATGGAGGTGTGGGTGTTGGTAAGGGTGATGGTAAGGGTGATGGAGGTGTGGGTGTTGGTAAGGGTGATGGTAAGGGTGTTGGTAAGGGTGTTGGTAAGGGTGATGGAGGTGTGGGTGATGGTAAGGGTGATGGTAAGGGTGATGGAGGTGTGGGTGTTGGTAAGGGTGATGGTAAGGGTGATGGAGGTGTGGGTGTTGGTAAGGGTGATGGAGGTGTGAGTGATGGTAAGGGTGATGGTAAGGGTGATGGAGGTGTGGGTGATGGTAAGGGTGATGGAGGTGTGGGTGTTGGTAAGGGTGATGGTAAGGGTGATGGAGGTGTGGGTCTTGGTAAGGGTGATGGAGGTGTGGGTGTTGGTAAGGGTGATGGTAAGGGTGATGGAGGTGTGGGTCTTGGTAAGGGTGATGGAGGTGTGGGTGTTGGTAAGGGTGATGGTGAGGGTGATGGTAAGGGTGTTGGTAAGGGTGATGGTAAGGGTGATGGTAAGGGTGTTGGTAAGGGTGTTGGTAAGGGTGTTGGTAAGGGTGTTGGTAAGGGTGATGGAGGTGTGGGTGATGGTAAGGGTGATGGAGGTGGGAGTGTTGGTAAGGGTGATGGTAAGGGTGATGGTAAGGGTGATGGTAAGGGTGATGGTAAGGGTGATGGTAAGGGTGATGGAGGTGTGGGTGATGGTAAGGGTGATGGAGGTGTGGGTGTTGGTAAGGGTGATGGTAAGGGTGATGGTAAGGGTGATGGTAAGGGTGATGGAGGTGTGGGTGATGGTAAGGGTGTTGGTAAGGGTGATGGTAAGGGTGATGGTAAGGGTGATGGTAAGGGTGTTGGTAAGGGTGATGGTAAGGGTGATGGAGGTGTGGGTGATGGTAAGGGTGATGGAGGTGTGGGTGTTGGTAAGGGTGATGGAGGGGTGGGTGATGGTAAGGGTGTTGGTAAGGGTGATGGTAAGGGTGTTGGTAAGGGTGATGGTAAGGGTGATGGTAAGGGTGATGGTAAGGGTGATGGTAAGGGTGATGGTAAGGGTGTTGGTAAGGGTGATGGAGGTGTGGGTGATGGAGAGGGTGGTGGAGGTGTGGGTGATAGTAAGGGTGATGGAGGTGTGGGTGATGGTAAGGGTGATGGAGGTGTGGGTGTTGGTAAGGGTGATGGAGGTGAGGGTGATGGTAAGGGTGATGGAGGTGTGGGTGTTGGTAAGGGTGATGGAGGTGTGGGTGATGGTAAGGGTGGTGGAGGTGAGGGTGGTGGAGGTGGGAGTGATGGAGAGGCTGGTGGAGGTTGTGGTGATGGAAGAGGTGAGGGACATGTGGAACAGGTCCATGTGTTTGTGTAGTGTTTCATGGATGCTAATGTTGTACATAATAAGTGGGTCCAGTTCTTACAAGAGTTGCATTGAACTGAACCCTTTGTCTGCATACTTGATGTGATGGGTTTAGAGCATGTCGGACATGTGTATTTGATTGTTGGTCCAGGATTGCTTTCAATGTCTCCGGCTAGAAGGAGAAGCCAAGAAATGACAGCCGGAGAATCATTCCTCGGTGATGAAAAAATGTGTAGTTGTGTGAGGGTGTGGTATTGCCCGGGTGACCGAAGCCGTTCCCAGGGACTCGCGCCCCCTGGTGGGGGGCGGGGGGATGTTGTGACGGTTTGTCCCCCATAGCTTCTTTCCTTGGGAGCCTTGGGGGGTGGTCCCACGACGTAGACGCCGCCACTCCAGGACTATAGACTAAGTTATCTCTTGTGCCTATGTTAAATGACAAGTGTTTAATAGGTTAGCATATTATTATTATAGCATATTATTATATAGCTGGCATACTATATAACCTGTGGTCATTAACAGGTGTAGTGACAGAGTGATGAGCATTAAGCTAATGTATGGAAAAGACACATTTAACATCATCAGTGCCTATGCTCCACAAACTGGTTGCAGTATAGAGGAGAAGGAGGATTTTTGGCAACAGATGGATGCATAAATCACTATGATGGGTGAGGAGAGAATTGTCCTTGGAGGAGATGTGAATGGCCACGTGGGAAGTGATAGAAAAGTCATTGAGAGAATACATGGTGGATGGGGTATAGGAGAAATGAGGAAGGTGAAAAAGTAATAGACTTTGCAGTGGTATTTGACATGGTTGAGATACCATGGTGAAAGGACGTGTCTCACGGAGCTCCGCCGGTATCAGTGTGTGTATGTGAATTGGGAAACAGCTGTGCTTGTGAATATTTTGCTGAAAAACTTGAGTAATAAAGAGGTTAGGACAGCATGGCAGGCCATCAGGGAAATGTAAACAATGACCAGGCTAACCAAACTCTCAGTGAATTAGAAAGGAACACCTATCCATGCAGTGTTTGTCAAAGACATAGTGACACCGGTATTAAGTGCAATGATTGTAATATGTGGATTCAGGCTTGGGGGGGGGGGGTTAGGGAGGTTCGTGAATAGGGGACAGGCTTTCTATCCACTCCAAGCCTCTACTATGCTAGACATTTGTCACAGATAATATTATATTCCCCCAAAAAGCCTATAAGGTCTAGACAACAAACAATATCTAAAGAAACGAGGAGCCTTATGAGGAAGAGATCAAAATAACACCCTCACTGGTACCACAACACCCTCACTGGTACCATAACAGCTGCAGTATTTGGGAATTACCCTCAATTCCCTTCCTCTGTGGCTGGGTACCAGTTCGGAAGTCGTGACGTGTGTGTGTGAGTAGCAGTTGACCTGGGCCACGGTAACGGGCTTGATGAAGCCTATGTCCAGTGTCGGAACATATAAAAAAAAAAAAAAAAAAAAAACAGGTGACTTCAACTTCCCAATCATCAAATGGGTACAGGGGTGTATTGAAGGAGGGAGTCGAGAGGATCAACATCAACCCATAATCAACATCAACCAATAATCAACATCAACCAATAATCAACATCAACCAATAATCAACATCAACCAATAATCAACATCAACCAATAATCAACATCAACCAATAATCAACATCAACCAATAATCAACATCAACCAATAATCAACATCAACCAATAATCAACATCAACCAATAATCAACATCAACCAATAATCAACATCAACCAATAATCAACATCAACCAATAATCAACATCAACCAATAATCAACATCAACCAATAATCAACATCAACCAATAATCAACATCAACCAATAATCAACATCAACCAATAATCAACATCAACCAATAATCAACATCAACCAATAATCAACATCAACCAATAATCAACATCAACCAATAATCAACATCAACCAATAATCAACATCAACCAATAATCAACGTCAACCAATAATCAACATCAACCAATAATCAACATCAACCAATAATCAACATCAACCAATAATCAACATCAACCAATAATCAACATCAACCAATAATCAACATCAACCAATAATCAACATCAACCAATAATCAACATCAACCAATAATCAACATCAACCAATAATCCACATCAACCAATAATCAACATCAACCAATAATCAACATCAACCAATAATCAACATCAACTAATAATCAACATCAACCAATAATCAACATCAACCAATAACCCTGCATCAGTTTATGAACCAGTATTTCTTAAGCCTAGAAATCACAGAACCAAACTAGAGATAAAAACATCTTGGATCTTTTACTATAACTAATAATCAAGAGCTAGTTCATGGGTACAGAACGGATATCACAAATTTCTCTGATCATAAACTGATTCTAGTAACACTGACAAAGAAGAAAAATGTGAGAAATACCCAAGAATATGTGTCAAAGCAAGAGGGTTTCAGAGCTCTCCATTTTAACAGTGATGAAGTGGACTGGGGAGAGTTGAATAAATCATTACCAGCAACACACTGGGACTTGGCTTTACAAAATCTCAGCTCTGACATTATGGCTTGGGGGGTGCGGGGGTAGGGGGACAGGCTGGGGGGGGCGTCCAGGAGTAGGGGGACAGGCTTGGGGGGGGGGGCTAGGGGGTGTGGGAGTAGGGGGACAGGCTGGGGGGGGGGGGGTGCGGGAGTAGGGGGACAGGCTTGGGAATGGTTAGGGGGGTGCAGGAGTAGGGGGACAGGCTGGGAAGGGGGGGTGCGGGAGTAGGGGGACAGGCTTGGTGGGGGGGTAGGGGGGTGCGGGAGTAGGGGGACAGGCTTGTGGGGGGTTAGGGGGGTGCGGGAGTAGGGGGACAGGCTGGGGGGGGGTAGGGGGGAGTAGGGGGACAGGCTTGGGGGGGGGGGGTTAGGGGGGTGCGGGAGTAGGACAGGCTTGGGGGGGGTTAGGGGGGTGCGGGAATAGGGGGACAGGCTTGGGGGGGGGGTTAGTGGGGTGCGGGAATAGGGGACAGGCTTTCTATCCACTCCAAGCCTCTTCTATGCTAGACATTTGTCACAGATAATATTATATTCCCCAAAAAAGCCTATAAGGTCTAGACAACAAACAATATCTAAAGAAACGAGGAGCCTTATGAGGAAGAGATCAAAATGAAACAAACATTATATTAAACAGCACTATTATGACGACGACAACAACAACAACAACAACAACAACAACACACACACACACACCAGCCCTCAACAATAACAAATAATGAAACAAGGACAGAAATGTTGTCAGAAATTGTCCAAATAGAACAACAACTCCAGACATCAACATGAAAATTAAAGGAAAAGAGAAGAAAACAAGGCCATTCTCAACATAAAACTAAATCCTAATTAAAGGAAAAGGGAAGAAAACAAGGCCATTCTCAACATAAAACTAAATCCTAATTAAAGGAAAAGGGAAGAAAACAAGGCCATTCTCAACATAAAACTAAATCCTAATTGATTATTTAACTATGCAAAAAAAAGTGTTCAAAGTCCTTAAGGTGGTAATTCTTTTTTGTTACATTGGAGTGCCTTGATTCCTCCAAAGTGTGCCAGGAAACAACAGGACCAGACGAACAAAAATAATAATGGTGTTCTGTTGTTGCTTGGAATGTGGTGCAGGAATAGGGGAGGGGGGGCGACTGGGGGGGTGCGGGAATAGGGGGACAGGCTTGGGGGGGGTGCAGGAATAGGGGGACAGGCTGTGGGGGGGGAAGGGGACAGGTTGGGGGGGGGGACTGGAGGGGTGCGGGAATAGGGGGACAGGCTTGGGGGGGGACTGGGGGGGTGCAGGAATAGGGGGACAGGCTTGGGGGGGACTGGGGGGGTGCGAGAATAGGGGGACAGGCTTGGGGGGGGGACTGGGGGGGTGCGGGAGTAGGGGGACAGGATTGGGGGGTTTTGGGGGGTGCGGGAATAGGGGAACAGGCTTGGGGGGGGACTGGGGGGGTGCAGGAATAGGGAGACAGGGTTGGGGGGGGAGACTGGGGGGGTGCGGGAATAGGGGGATAAGCTTGGGGTGGGGGGTGCGGGAATAGGAGGACAGGCTTGGGGGGGGGACTGGGGGGTGCGGGAGTAGGGGGAACAGGCTTGGGGGGGGGGGACTGAGAGTGTGTGGGAATAGGGGGACAGGCTTGGAGTGGATAGAAAGCCTGTCCCCTATTCCCGCACCCCCCTAACCCCCCCCAAGCCTGTCCTCCTACTCCCACACCCCCCCTAACCCCCCCCCCCCTCAGCCTGTCCCCTACTTCCGCACCCCCCTACCCCCCCCCAAGCCTGTCCCCCTACTCCCGCACCCCCTTAAGGACTTTGAAAACTTTTTTGGACTGGACTGGACTGGACTGGACTGGACTGGACTGGACTGGACTGGATTGGATTGGACTGGACTGGACTGGACTGGATTGGACTGGACTGGATTGGACTGGACTGGATTGGACTGGACTGGACTGGACTGGACTGGACTGGACTGGACTGGACTGGACTGGACTGGATTGGACTGGACTGGACTGGACTGGATTGGACTGGATTGGACTGGACTGGACTGGACTGGACTGGACTGGACTGGATTGGACTGGACTGGACTGGACCTAAATATATATAAGGCACCTCAATTATCAAGTAAGTAAGTAAGTAAGTACATACACACATACATACCTACGTACAACACTGGAGGGTATTGTTTTCACTGGGTGGTGCTTGTGTGTGTGTGTGTGTGTGTGTTAGGTGTGGATATACTCTGCTTCAGTCCAACATTCTGTAATAATAATAATAATAATAATAATAATAATAGTAGTAGTACTAGTAATAATAGCAGTAATAGTAGTAGTAGTAATAATATTAGTAGTAATAGTAGTAGTTATAATAGAAATAATAGTAGTAGTAACAATAATAATAATAGTAGTAGTAACAATTATAATAATAATACTAATAGTAGTAACAATAACAATAATAATAATAGTAGTAGTAACAATAACAATAATAATAATAATAATAGTAGTAACAATAATAATAATAATAGTAGTAGTAGTAACAATAACAATAATAATAATAGTAGCAGTAGTAACAATAATAATAATAATAATAATAGTAACAATAACAATAATAATAATAATTATGATAATAATAATAGTAGTATAGTCTGTTCCAAATAAAGTGGCCTGACCCGATCCTTCTCCAGCCTGAGAGAGAGAGAGAGAGAGAGAGAGAGAGAGAGAGAGAGAGAGAGAGAGAGAGAGAGAGAGTTACAAGGAGTTACAAGGAAAAGAGGTACCCTAGGGGACCTTACGATCCATACAAAGAGGGTACCTGTGGGTTAGTTGCGCAAGTAGGCGACCGTCCTCGAATGTGTCATGTGAAACCATCAAGGAACACTCGCACAACGGCTTAAACACCTAGACGGTGATTTAAGGCTTTGTCTAATCTGGACTTGAACTGATCCACAGAGTTGCTGTTGACTACATCAGCAGGAAGCGCGTCCAAGTACCGCAGATGCTGTATGTAAAGAACTTACCACACAGATCACGGTTGTATCGCTTCAGTTCAAGTTTGTAGCCATGATTCCTGGTTGTGCCCTCACTGAGTTGGAAAATGTCCCTGTGTAGTCCTACATTGTCAAAGCCTCGTAGTATTTTAAACACTTCGATAAGCTGACCACGCAGTCTCCGAGTTTCCAAAGAGAACAGATCGAGTTCTACCAACCGCTCTTATAGCTCTTGTGTCTAAGAGAGGGTATAAGTTTGGTTGCCCTGGCTTGCACTCGTTCCAATCTAGCGATATCCTATATATATATATATATAGAGAGAGAGAGAGAGAGAGCGAGAGAGAGAGAGAGAGAGAGACTATCATCTAATATTGAAATATATCAATTATATATTTTCTAACACAGTATTAATTAATCACATATATGGTTTATTTTGAAGATGTTGTAACGAGTTGTAATAATGACAACATTATAAAAAGTTCTAATACTAAATACATGAGCATATGACATTAAAAATAGCTTCTATCACGACTTATAAAAGTTAATATAGAAATTGTGATAGGCCAGACTTTCTTCCTTGTATGTGTGTGTGTGTGTGTGTGTGTGTGTGTGTGTGTATATCTTTATGTGTGTGTGTGTGTGTGTGTGTGTGTGTGTGTATATATATCTTTATGTGTGTGTGTGTGTGTGTGTGTGTGTGTATATATTCTTTGTGTGTGTGTGTGTGTGTGTATATTTCTTATGTGTGTGTGTGTGTGTGTATATATATCTTTATGTGTGTATGCGTGTGTTTGTGTGTGTGTATATATATCTTATGTGTTGAGTGTATGTGTGTGTGTGTGTATATATATCTTTATGTGTGTGTGTGTGTGTGTGTGTGTGTGTGTGTGTGTGTGTGTGTATATATATCTTTATGTGTGTGTGTGTGTGTGTGTGTGTGTGTGTGTGTGTGTGTGTATATATATCTTTATGTGTGTGTGTGTGTGTGTATGTGTGTGTGTGTGTGTGTGCTCTCCCTCCCCATAATGCAAACCTCTCTGTTCTTCCTCACCTCACTCACTCACTCCCTCTAATCTCTCTCTCTAATCTCGCTCTCTCTCTCTCTCTCTCTCTCTCTTTGTGCGTGTGTGGTTTCCCTCCCTCCATCCCCATCCTCTGCTCTTCCTCACCTCACTCACTCTCTCTCTCTCTCTCTCTCTCTCTCTCTCTCTTTGTGTGTGTGTGGTTTCCCTCCCTCTAATCTCTCTCTCTCTCTCTCTCTCTTTTTCCCTCTCTCCATCCCCATCCTCTGTTCTTCTCTCTCACACAGTTTCTTGCACTCCCATCCTCTCTCTCTCTCTCTCTCTCTCTCTCTCTCTCTCTCTCTCTCTCTCTCTCTCTCTCTCTCATATTATATACTGTATAATAATAATAATAATAATAATAATAATAATAATAATAATAATAATAAAAAGATGCTATCACCTATCATACATTCCTTGTCAAACTTGTTGTGGGAATAGGGGGACAGGCTTGGGGGGGGGGGGGTAGGGGGGTGCAGGAATAGGGGGACAGGCTTGGGGGGGGAGAACTAGGAGGGGTGCGGGAATAGGGGGACAGGCTTGGGAGGGGACTAAGGGGGTGCGGGAATAGGGGGACAGGCTTGAGGGGAGGGACTAGAGAGGTGCGGGAATAGGGGGACAGGCTTGGGGGGGAGACTGGGGGGGTGCGGGAATAGGGGGACAGGCTTGGGGGGGGACTAGGGGGTGCGGGAATAGGGGGACAGGCTTGGGGGGGGTAGGGGGGTGCGAGAATAGGGGGACAGGCTTGGGGGGGACTCGGGGGGTGCGGGAATAGGGGGACAGGCTTGGGAGGGGACTAAGGGGGTGCGGGAATAGGGGGACAGGCTTGAGGGGGAGGGACTAGAGAGGTGCGGGAATAGGGGGACAGGCTTGGGGGGAGACTGGGGGGTGCGGAATAGGGGGACAGGCTTGGGGGGGACTAGGGGGGTGCGGGAATAGGGGGGACAGGCTTGGGGGGGTAGGGGGGTGCGAAAATAGGGGGACAGGCTTGGGGGGGACTAGGGGGGTGCGGGAATAGGGGGACAGGCTTGGAGGGGGGGACTAGAGGGGTGCGGAATAGGGGGACTGGCTTGGGAGGGGGGGGACTAGGGGACAGGCTTAGAGTGGATAGAAAGCCTGTCCCCTATTCCTGCACCCCCCCCCCAAGCTTGTCCCCCTACTCCCGCACCCCCCCAAGCCTGTCCCCCCTACTCCCGCACCCCCCAAGCCTGTCCCCTACTCCCGCACCCCCCCAAGCCTGTCCCCCTACTCCGCACACCCCCAAGCCCTGTCCCCTACTCCCTGAACCCCTTAAGCCTGTCCCCCTACTCTGCACAACCCACCCTGT
>JAWQEG010000598.1:365000-371901 GCA_033782935.1 Petrolisthes cinctipes | reverse complement strand
ACTCCTCCTCTTTCCATTAAAACCAACCCCAGCTCTCTAGGACACTCCATTGCCGAGAAATCAAGTGAGGAATGGAGGTCACTTTTCCCGTGAGAGCGAGGCTGCGTTCGCTTTGTGAGCGTGGCTGTGACTCAATCTAGCTGGTTGCACCCGCGGAGTGGAGGTTACAAGAGAGGGTGCGCCCGGCAGCGCGGTAGGATACACCGAATCGAACGAGCCCGTATTTTCTTCACTACGCCCAGCCATTGTCACGGTCAAGCACACACTGATTGAATGTGGGGATGAAAAGGTCTGGTGGTGAAGTATAGCAGATCAAAAAAAATCCCGACAAATTTGGCGTTTTTCCCCATAAATTGCCAAAAGCGGGATTTCCCGCTGCCCGGACTCTGTCGACAGAGCGGGATTTCCCGCTGCCCGGCCTCTGTCGACCGAGCGGGAAATCCCGCTGCCCGGACTCTGGGGGTTAAATATGCGAGATATTTCTGTTTTAGAGATAATTAGAGATAGAAAAAATTCGTGATAGCCAAAAATTCCGCTATAAAATTTTGTATATTGTGATAAAATTTGAGAGATAGCTCTAAAATTGAGTGAGATAGAGAGAGTTAAAGTGATAGATTCAACCTTTTCAATCTAAAAAATGTGTGTTATTTTGGGCATTTTAGAGATAATTAGAGATAGTTAGAGAAAATTTGAGATAGCCAAATTTTTCTCTATAAAATTTTGTATATTGTCCTAAAATTTGAGAGAGATAGCTTTAAAATTGAGTGAGATAAAGAGAGTTAAAGTGATATAGAGATATTATTATTATTATTATTATTATTATTATTGTGTCTCTCTCACACTAATTAAAAAAAAAAAATCTCTCTCTCTCTCTCTCTCTCTCTCTCTCTCTCTCTCTCTCTCTCTCTCTCTCTCTCTCTCTCTCTCTCTCTCTCTCTCTCTCTCACACTAATTAAATAAAAACAAAATTCTCCTCTCTCTCTCTCTCTCTCTCTCTCTCTCTCTCTCTCTCTCTCTAAATAAGAACACTAATTCTCTCACACCTCTCTCATTCCACTCTCACTATTTGAAGGCTCTCTCGAGACAACCACCTTGCCATCGGTGAGAGAGCTTGTGTGATCTGTTTGAATTTTGCTAGCTATGCTGGGGGACATTCAGTCCAGTTGGGTTACCCGTGCCAGAAAGGTAGCGTTATTAGGATCCTGACTAAGAGTTGTCAAATCTTCATGTTAATATTAAGTTTCACAACTGCTCTTCAACTGTCCTAACAAAAAAAAAAAAAAAAATCTTCATCACTTTCGATATAAGTTTTTTATTGTTAAGGACCTCACCAGCTACCTTATGCCGTGTGAGAAGGGAGGCTTTGGAACCTCCTAAAACAACGCCTTTTAACGCTCACAGGTTTCGAAAGGGCTGAGATTGAAGGGATCTCAGGCTTGTGGGGTACGAGTAATGGAGATGCCTCAGGACCCCCGTAGGTATTCTCTTAGATTAATAAGCCTGACCAGCTCCCTGTGACCGTTCTTAGGTGCCTAAAGGCTCGACTGCTCTTTGGTGAGAGAGCTTTTGTGCCTCGCTGGCTGCCAGGCCAGTAAAAGATCTCGGATTAAGTCGTGGACATTTAGTTTTACTATTTGCTTTAAGTTTGGCCGCGGATGGAGGATTAGTAGGGATTAGTAGGATGACGGTTACACTTCAAGCACCCCTGTCGAAAAAATCAGAGTCCCATTTGCTTAGGACTCTTGTGCTGCTCAATTGGGAGCTGTGGCACGATTGGGGCCGTCCGGCCCAGGGGAGACCTTAGGGTTGGTGTGCTTGGCTCATAAGGTTTCTGTTGGCCGAACGACCGAAAACCTTCTGGAAGTGGGCGGATGAGACTTATGCGAGACCAAATCACATTACCCTTTCTTTTGTATTATTGGTCTGAAATTGAATTAGAGCGAGATGACTGGTCCATCAGCAAGAAAATTTACATGTATTACATGCAAGGTGTACCGCTGGTGTGAGGACTTCAGTGGGAGGAGTGCGAGCGACCTAGACTCCTCGAGTGTCTGCGACTTTTGCAAACTCGAGGAGAGGTTGATGAAGCACATCTCACTGCTCACGAAGGAGAACAACTCCCTAAAGGAGGAAGTTCTCCGGATGGACTCCCAGAGGTGTGACTGCCATGTGAGAGACAAGGCAGTCCAAGGAGCTTCTTCACCGGAGAGCTCCACCACGGCGGTAAAGACCAAGAAGAAGAAGAACAAGAAGAAGAAGAATAAGAAGAAGAACAACAAGAAGAAGAACAACAACAATGAAGAGGGAAAAGAGACTGCAGAAGGAAAAGAGACTGCAGAAAAGTGTGATGGAAAAGAGGAGGGGAATATGGAGAAGGGAGAAAACCCCAAGAAGACAGTTGAGGAGGGATTAGAGGAAAGTGAGAAATCACATAAGAAGGAAAAGAAAATGAAGAAGGAAAAAAAAGACGAAGAAGAAGCAACCTGGAGGAAGTGACGAGCCCGGCAGGAATTCAAAACACTCTCGGGTTACTCACAAGGCATCTCGTGCTCCTACCAAGGAGAGGCCTGTGGATATACACATTGTAGGTGATTCCCAGGCACGAGGGCTGCAACCCCTAATGGCAGATCGCCTTCACACTTCTGTGAAGGTGAATTGTTTGCCAGGTTGTGGCAATGCTGACCTCCGAAAGGAAGCTGAGAGGATCCAAACGTCCAGATCTGCTGTCATTGCACTCATGGTGAGTGGTAATGACATCTACCTGAGAAATGGTAGAGTAGGCATGACCGAAGGAGTCCTCTCGGATGTGCTCGGTGCAGTAGATGACTGTGGGTTAAAAACCCGCAGAAGGGTAGTTGTTGGCATGCTCCCAAGGAGAGGCCCTTTAGGGACTGCTCTGTCAAAGAACATTGCAGTAAATCAGCGCCTGGCTGATTTGTGTACTGCCGAGGGGGTGTTCTTTGTGGACCCCTACACCTCACTCTTTGGTAGAGACGACCTCTACCAGAGGGATGGCACACATCTCTCACTAAAGGGGAAAGAAGTGCTTTCCAAATTAATGGAAGACGCCGTCCGACGATGTCTCAGGAGCACTCGACCGAGCGTGGAGGAGAGCCCTCGTCGCTATACTAGAGTGACCCCAGAGAAGACATTCGCTGAGATCCTGAAGAAGGATATCCCCAGCACTACCAAGACAATGACCAAACCGGGAAACGGAAGAGTATAGGGAGCCCTGCAGTTGGGGGTTCCCTGAAGGTTCTATTGTTCAACACCAGGTCCATCCGAAACAAGTTTTTGGAACTGCGGGCCCTTGTTGCGACAGAGGAACCCGAGATGGTGGCCATAACGGAGTCATGGTTGAGAACCTCAGACAGAGATCTTGAAGGGGAATTCGTGATTCCAGGCTACCAACTCTTCCACAAAGATAGAGAGGACAGAGGGGGTGGTGGTGTGCTGTTGTATGTAAAGAACTCCATCAAATCGATGACCTGCAACATCACATCAAACCATGAGCTCCTTGGAGTTGACCTAGAAATAGGCACTGCAAAATACAGAACCCTGCTGCTTTATAGACCCCCTGGACAACTCAATGAGATGGACAGGGACCTATACCAGTTGCTGGGTGAACTAGTGGACGGCAGGGTGTGCATCCTTATGGGGGACTTCAACACACATGTTGACTGGGAAACCAGAGAGCCCTCTGCCGAGAACACACCACTCTTGGAGTTTGTAAATGATGAATTCCTCACTCAATGGGTAAGGGAGCCAACAAGAGGTGCTAACATACTCGACTTGGTCCTCACCTCCGAGGATGAAATCATTCAAGACCTCTCTGTAAACGAAGAAATAGATGGAAGTGACCACAAGCTTATAAGATTTTCAGTTAAGGTCCCTAATATGGAGACCGTGACCCCGGTGCATAGAAAATTAGACATGAGGAGAGCGAACTTTGCAGGTCTTCGTGAAGGCGTTGCTGAAATGGAACTAGAGGAGGGAGAGAGTGCTGATGATCTGTGGAGGTCATTCTTGTCTTCCTTCATGGAACTTCAGTCGCGCTTTATTCCTCTGAAGGGAACAGGTCAGAAGTTCATTCAACCGAAGTGGTTTAATCGGGAAATCCGTAACCTACTAAGGGAGAGGAGAACTGCGTATCATTGAGCGAAGGCATCTGGGGACTTTGACGGTCATAGAAGACTGAATCGAAATGTGAAGTCCAAAATAAGAGCGGCTAAGCATGCTTAGGAGGTCCGTGTGGCTAGATTCTGCAAAGAGAACCCCAAGGAGTTTTTCAGTTATGTGAATGGCCGTAAACCAATCCGACACAGGATCGGTCCCTAGGTGAATGAGGATGGAACATTAATGCACTCTGATGCAGAAAATGCTAACCTCTTAAATGAGTACTTCTCTTCAGTGTTCTCTGAGGAGAGTGGTCCCATTCCCGAACCTTTGGACTCCTTCAGTGAGAAGTTGGAGTCAATGGTCTTCACCCAAGAAGAAATCGAGAGAAAAATAATCGAATTAAAAGCAAACAAGTCCCCCTGTCCGGATGGGTTCTTACCTAGAGTGTTGAAAGAAGTGCATGGTGAAGTATCACGACACCTGTGCATGGTCTTCAACAGGGTATTCCAGACTGGATGCGTTCCTAGAGACTGGCGTGAGGCAGAGGTGACTCCTATCTTCAAGAAGGGAGATGCTAGCCAACCGTCAAACTACAGACCCATCAGTTTAACCTCGATAGTCTGTAAACTCATGGAGAGCATCATGGTGGACAAAATAACAGCACACTTAGAATCAAATTTGCTACTGAGGGGTTCCCAGCATGGGTTCCGGCAGCACCGGTCATGCCTCACAAATCTGGTGGAATTCTTCCATTTTGTTTTCAGTGAGCATGATCGAGATAAAGCGGTTGATGTTGTCTACTTAGACTTTCAGAAAGCCTTTGATAAGGTACCCCACCGCCGCCTCCTTCGGAAAGTGCGTGCACTGGGCATAGACGGAAATGTGGCAAATTGGATAGAGAACTGGCTAAGTGACAGACGGCAGCGGGTGGTAGTGAATAGACAGGCTTCAGAGTGGGTGCCCGTTACTAGCGGTGTTCCCCAAGGTTCTGTTCTGGGACCACTACTGTTTATCATCTATGTTAATGACGTGGATGGTGACATGGTTGCCAAGATTTCCAAATTCGCCGATGATACTAAGCTTGGTATGAATGTCGCGAAAGAAGGAAATACTACCCGCTTACAAGAAGATCTTAGGAAGATCGGGGAGTGGTCTGACACGTGGCAAATGCCATTTAACGTGAACAAATGCAAAGTTATGCATATAGGCCACAGAAACCCCCGAACAGAGTATAACCTTAAGGGCATTGCTCTCGTAAGCACTGATACTG
The DNA here is from genome assembly GCA_033782935.1 of Petrolisthes cinctipes. NCBI lineage: Eukaryota > Metazoa > Arthropoda > Malacostraca > Decapoda > Porcellanidae > Petrolisthes > Petrolisthes cinctipes. The sequence continues at coordinate 366,512 of JAWQEG010000598.1, read as the reverse complement.
AGAAAGACTTGGGTGTAACTATCACCAGCGACCTCAAGTTCTCAAAGCAGTGTATTGAGGCTGAGAAGAAAGCCCAAAGGATGTTAGGGTACATAAAGCGACAGTTTGGATACCGGAACAAGGAGATAGTACTTTGTCTGTACAATTCCCTTGTCCAACCGCACCTGGAGTATGCAGTCCAGTTTTGGAGTCCTTCTTACCGAAAGGATATCGCGAGATTGGAACGAGTGCAAGCCAGGGCAACCAAACTTATACCCTCTCTTAGACACAAGAGCTATAAAGATCGGTTGGTAGAACTCGACCTGTTCTCTTTGGAAACCCGGAGACTGCGTGGTCAGCTTATCGAAGTGTTTAAAATACTACGAGGCTTTGACAATGTAGACTACAGGGACATTTTCCAACTCAGTGAGGGCACAACCAGGAATCATGGCTACAAACTTGAACTGAAGCAATACAACCGTGATATGTGTGGTAAATTCTTTACATACAGCATCTGCGGTACTTGGAACGCGCTTACTGCTGATGTAGTCAACAGCAACTCTGTAGATCAGTTCAAGTCCAGATTAGACAAAGCCTTAAACCACCATCTAGGTGTTTAAGCCGTTGTGCGAGTGTTCCTTGATGGTTTCACATGACACATTCGAGGACGGTCGCCTACTTGCGCAACTAAACCCACAGGTACCCTCTTTGTATGGATCGTAAGGTCCCCTAGGGTACTTCTTTTCCTTGTAACTCCTTGTAACTCTCACACACTCTCACACGCCTCTCACTCCTCTCACACACACACTATCTATCTATCCAAAAAATCCATATATTCTCTCTCACACTTCTCCCAGGCCTCTCACTCCACTCTCACTATTTGAAGACTCTCTCACACACTCTCACTCACTCTCACACCTCTCATACACTCTCACACCTACTCTCACACCTCTCACACACTAAATAAACCCTATATTCTCTCTCTCTCTCTCTCTCTCTCTCTCTCTCTCTCTCTCTCTCTCTCTCTCTCTCTCTCTCTCACACACACCACTCTCACACCACTCTCTCACACCACTCACACACCACTCTCACACTATCCATCTATTAAAAAAAACCATATATTCTCCTCTCTATTACATTAACTCTCTCACACCACTCACACACCACTCTCACACATTCTCACTCACTCTCACACTCACACTCTCACTCTCACATATTCTCATTCACTCTCGCTCACTCTCACACTCTCTCACATTCAATAAAACCCATATATTCTCTCTCTCTGGCCGATTCAAACGCTTCGAGATGATTCACTCTCTCACACCTCTCTCACTCCACTCTCACTATTGGAAGACTCTCACACACATTCTCATACACTATAACATGCCTCTCACACTCTCACTCCCTCTCACACTCACTCTCACACTAATTATCTATCCAAAAAAACCCAAATTCTCTCTCTCACTCAAACTAAATTTCCAAAAAACCACCAATTCTCTCTCTCTTTCCTCTCACACTTCTCCCACGCTTCTC
>JAWQEG010000598.1:342500-360000 GCA_033782935.1 Petrolisthes cinctipes | reverse complement strand
CGCACTCTATACATTAACACACACTGTAACACAACATACACACACTCTAATTCAATATATTATAACACAGTGTAATTCCTTACCAACACACTCTAGCATCATTTCAGCCTGACCCAGCCGTCGTCACACACGCACCCCACCACATATAACCTAACTATCTTATACACCCCATGACTATATTAACGCACTCTATACACCACACACACACACATAACACACTCTATCACATATTAACACACTCTAATACACTATAAAATACTCTTATATATTCTAACGCACTCTACCATCATTGCAGTCTAACCCAGCTGGACCTGTCGTTATCACACACGCACCCTACCACACTCGACGACTCCTCTGCCATCACCTTCTTCACTCTGCTCTCAACGCACCTCAAGAGAGTGCGTGAACTCTCTCTGGCCAACTGGGAGTTCAGTTTCGCACACTATGTGGATACGTGTGTGCGAATTGGAGTGCGTGTGAGAGGGTGTGTTGAGCTGAGGGTCCTGTGCCTGGATAAAGTGCGTGAGGTGCGTTTGCTGGAAGGTTTGGGTGTGTGTGTAGGTGGAGACGAACACACTCTGTCCCAACAACAGGCTCTAGGGTGCGTTGGTGGGATGGACGCACTCTCTCTAACGCACTCAGTAGTAGTAGCTGTGGTGGAAATAAAGGTGCATTCTTGGGGGAAGGGGTGGTGGGTGCGTTGGCGGGCGGTATGGAGGAAACGCACTCACACTCACTCCTTCCCTGCTACAACACACTCTTACACCAATTCGTCCACCACATCCCCAAACTTAACGAACTCAGCGTCTGCTACTACCAACAACGCACTCAGCACACTCAGAACGCACTCACAAACCGGATGCCGCTGACCGAGGAGTGCGTTGGGAGGCTGGGTGCGTGCTTCCTGGCCCACTGGAACACCAACACACTCCGCTTCAAGCTCAAGTTCTTCGGCCTCTCTCCCCCGGGTGGAGAACGCACTCACCCACGCACTCAGGAAGGACGGAGTGAGTGTGTGTGTGAGTCAGGGATATCCACTCGTGATTACGGTTAAAAGGGGATATTTTATGAGGAGGTGATGACGCACTCTGTTATCACACTCATATAATAACGCACTCTGATTAGGTCAAGAGGGGATACTTTATGTGGTGACAACGCACTCTATTGTAAAAAGAGCTCTGATAACACTTTAATAATAACTAATCCAATAATGCACTCCAATATAATAACACACTCTAATTAGGTAACATACTCTAATATTAATCTCACTCTGATTATGTAAAGAGGGGATATTTTATGAGGTGACTACGCACTCTGATAACACACTCTCGTATAACACTCTAATTAGGTAACACACTCTAATATTAATCACACTCTGATATGTAAAGAGGGGATATTTTATGAGGTGATGACGCACTCTGATGTGATGATAACACACTCTGATTAGATTAAGGTGAGATGAGAAGGTCTAATATAATAACACACTCTTATATCGAACTCTGATATAATAACACACTCTAATAACACTTAAATAATAACTAATTCAATAACTCACTCTAATATTAAACAGACTGATTATTTAAAGAGGGGAGACTTTATAAGGTTATAACGCACTCTGATGTAATAACACACTCTAATGATGCATACTTTATGAAAAGGTGATAACACACTCTAATTTGGTTAAGGGAGATATTTTATGATATGATAGCACACTCTAATTAGGTAACACACTCTAATATTAATCTCTCTCTGATTATGTAAAGCAGGGATAATTTTATAATAACACACTCTAATAGTTAGGTTAAGGGGGAATATTTTATGAGGTGGTGATGACGCACTCTAATATAATAACACACTGATTATGTGAATAGGGGATAATTTTATAACACACTCTAATCCTAATGATGACACACTCTAATATAATAACACACTCTGATTATGTGAATAGGGGATAATTTTATAACACATTCTAATCCTAATGATGACACACTCTAACTCACTCTAATAAGGATTCAATTTAACACACTCTAATGTTTGGGTAGCATTTTAATAACGCACTCTGGGTAGGTAAAGAGGGTATATATATTTTATAGGACTATAATAACGCACTCACCCACACATTCAATGACACACTCAATTAAAAAGACATTCACTCAACGCACTCAAATGAGGCAGATGGTGACGCACTAAACACACCCGCTTACTTTAGATAGAGATTGAGTGCGTTTATAGAGTAGCGAGAGAAACACACTCAAATTGTAACACACTCTAAAACGAACTCAAATTGTAGGTAAAGTGAGTGTGTGTGTGTGAGAGAAATTTTTTAAAGACAGTAACTAAATAATAATAATAATAATAAAAAAAAATAATAAAAATAATTAAATAAAAAATAATAATAATAATACAGTGTTGCCAGATGCTTGTCTCCTGGAAATAAAATGAAATGCAGTGTTGCCAAGTAAATAATAATAATAATAATAAAACATTCCAGAAATTTATACATATATATTTATAAGTAATTTACATATTAATATTTACAATTTATATTTACATGATTATTTTTATAAAAAAATTTACATATTAAATATTTTTTCAACTTATATATATATATTTACATTGAGAATTTACATAGAATTTACATAGGTATAATTTACATTCAGAATTTACATAGAAATTACATATTAATTACAAGAATATACATATTAATTACAAGAATTTACATATTAATTACAAGAATTTACATAATTACAAGAATCTATCTATCTATCTATCTATCTATAGCTCCGACGCCTCGTTCCCTCTGGGAACTCCCCCCAAGGGGGTGGCCACGGCAGAAGTGTCTCCAGTTCTCCCTGTTCCAACACTCCCTCCTTACTTGTTCAAGCCCTACTCTACCCCTCATGTTTCTCTCCTTTACATACTCTTCCACTCTGTTCTGCCATCTGACCGGTGGTCTGCCTCTCATACCAGGTCCTACAACTTCACTTCCATACACCTTCTTTACAAATTCCTCGCCTTGCATTCTCTCCACATGTCCAAACCATCTCAATGTATTACGTTTCACTCTCTCAACCACTCCACACTCAATACCAATTGCCTTCTCACTCATACCACATCTCTCATATACATTCTCATTACTTTCTCCATTCCATCTAGTAAGTCCACATGCTCCTCTCAAGTAACTCATTTCCACAGCACCTATTCTAGACTGATGAGCCCTACTCTATGTCCATGTCTCCGACGCATATGTCAGTGTTGGCAGGATTATACTATTTCGTAGTCCCCTTTTCACTTCCATACTCACACTTCTACCCTTCATAATCCTCCCCTGTGATCCTATGACCTGTCTACCCTTCACTGCTCTCTCCTAATTTCTCCTTCCATACTTCCATGTTTACACATAACTGTACCCAGGTACTTAAACTCCTTCACTTCCTCCATCCTCTCACCCCTCAGAGTTATCTCACACTTCGTCCCAGTTGGTACAGCCACTCTATAAGGTGTAGCAAAGTCAATCACTTCAGTTTCTGCTCTTTCAAATACCATCACTTTACTTTTACCCACATTCACCTTCAGTTTCCTTCGTTTACACACAGACTGAAATTCGTCCACCACTCTCTGTAAATTCCTTTCATTCTCAGCCATCAACACAGTGTCATCCGCAAACAAACTTGCCACCAGGGACCAGTTTGCTTCATTCAGCCTCAACTTCACCCCCAGACCATTCACTTTGGCTTTCACCTCTCTCATACAACCATCCATATATATATTGAACAACCATGGTGACATAACACACCCCTGTCTCAGCCCTACACTAATATTAAAACTCTCACATGCTTTTGCATCTGCATAAAAAGCCTCAATGCCTTTCAGCAAAGGCCCCCAAACACCATAAATTCTCAACACCTCTGTCATAGCTTTCCTATCAACTCTATCGTATGCCTTCTCCAAGTCCATGAAGGCAGCATACAACTTCTTACCCTTCCCAATATACTTCTCCACTATTGATTTTAATGCAAATATTTGGTCCACACATCCTCTACCCCTTCTGAACCCTCCCTGCTCCTCACTAACTTTATTCCCTGTTACTTCAATCAGTCTTTCAGTCAGAACCTTCCCGTAAACCTTCCCCGGTACACTAAGAAGGCTTATTCCCCTATAGCTACCACACTCATCCTTACTTCCCTTCCCCTTATACAAAGGTACAATTATGGCTCTCCTCCAATCCTCTGGCACCTCTCCCTGCCTCCAGGCCAATGTACATATAAGCAACATCCACTCCACCACTACCTCCCCCCCACACTTTAACATTTCCGCAGTTATCCCATCCACCCCTGGTGCCTTTCCCATCTTCAACTTTCCTATTGCTTTCCTAACCTCTTCCCTTCCTAATTCTCCCTGTACATCCTGTCGTCTACCACCTGCCTCCATCCCCATGCATGTCACCACCGCCTCCCCTCCCGTCCCCCCATTCATCAACCGATCAAAATGCCTCTTCCACACTTCTTTCACTTCCTCACTTCTACTCACAGTAACTTCATCTTCTCTCTTCATTCTCACACTATTAGACTTTCCTTCTCCTCTTTCTCTTTTAACTTCCTTCCAGAATAATTTCTTGTTCTCTTTAAACTTTTCACTCAGCTTCATACCAAACTCCTCATCCACTCTCCTTTTACTCTCACTCACCATCCTTTTCACTTGTCTCTTACACACATTATATTCTCTTTTCCATCTCTCTCTCACTTATTCCGGCACATTCCTCTGTAGTGTTCTCCGATATGCCTTCCTCTTATCCTCTACAGCATCTTTCACTTCTTCTGTCCACCAAGCACTCCCTTTCTTGCCCCTCTTCTGTGTTTTATATCCTACTACCTCTGCTGCTGTCCTCAAAACTATCATCTTAAACATTTCATACACCGCATTCACTCCCACTCCCTCCCCTATCCCCATCCTTACATCCCCCAGCACCTCACCCACCCTCCTCTTATATTCCTCCTTATACTCTTTTACATCTAATTTCCCACTAGCCACCTCCCTCTTATTACTCACCCCTTCATCCCTCCTACTATACTCCCACTTAACCCTAACCTTCATCCTCACCAACACCGCAAAATGGTCGGAGCAATGGACCATTCCTCTCACCACTTTTGCGTCATACACATCCTTCCTCAACCTTTCATCCACTGCCACATAATCAATCAAACTCTTCTGCTCTCCTCTCTCATCCCTTCTCTTCCATGTATACCTGTGGATCATCTTGTGCTGAAAGAAGGTGTTCGCCAAGAACAACCCCCTCTCAGCACAGACATCCACCAGATACTCACCATTCTCATTTGTTCCTTCTACACCCCATTTACCCACAATATTCCCCACTTCCTCACCTCCCACCTTTCCATTCATGTCTCCCATCATCACTACTCTCCTTCCATTATCAATTCCTCTCAGACATGTATTCAACTCTTCCCAAAACACTCTCATCTTCTCTCTCCCCTTCTTACTCTTTTCATTCACTGGTGCATAAGCACACACCCAAGCATACTTCACCAAGCCAATCTTTCCAGTCATCCATACTATTCTTGACCCATTCCACCCATGTCCATCCACTCCCTTCCACACCCACGGAGACACCAACAGCGCACACCCTTCCTTCCCTCTTCCTTTACTCTTTTCATTCATACCCGTCCATACTACTCCTCCCTCCATTCCCTCCCACAGTCCACTCTCCCTTCCTTCCTGACACTCAACCACTCCACATCCTTTCACGTGTGTCTCCGTCACTCCCATCACATCCACTCTTCCTTTCTTAAAACATTCTACAATCTCTCGCCTCTTGGTCCCATCCGTCATTCCATTCACATTCACAGCTACCACTCTCATACAATCCCTCTTCCCTACTCCCTCTACAGGGCAACCCGGAGACCCCTCCCCCCCGCCAGTAGCCATAGCTGTCCACTCCCCCATTGGGGGGCCACTGATGGCTGGCAAGGCCAGTGCAGTGCTCATTCCCGGAGGGACACGGGCCGTCGGCATTGTCAAAAGCTAAAAACAAGGTCATAAATTTAAAAGAAATTATCACAAAATATAAAAACATTTAGTCATAGAAATTAAAATCTTAAAAACACTAAAATACAATAAAAATACAATAAAAACCTTAAAACCTATATGTGGGGGAAGCTAGGTCTCACCCCCACACCGCCTTCCCCTTTGGCTCCACCTCCTGAATGGATAAAAACTAGATTTACATTAAAGATTTACATAATTATTTACACAGGCATAATTTACCTATTTACATTATTAATTTGCATAGAATTTATGTGAATTTACATTAATTTATGAGGTTGTATTTACATTAAGAATTTAAATGAATTTACAAAGAATTTACATAGGTTGTGTTTTTATGAATATTTTACAAAGAAATTACAAGGGCTTTATATGAGTAATTTACATTAATTTATAAGTGATTTACATAGGTATAATATACATTAATTTAAAAGAAATTTACATAGAATTTACATTATTATTTACAAAGAATTTACATTTATACATTCCTGAGATTTACATTAATTTACATAATATTAACATTAAGAATTTCTATGAATTTATATAAGAGGTTGTGTTTACATAAATAATAAATAATTTTAAATAATAATAATGTGTTTTATTTTTGCATATGTATGAATGTATGCATATTAATAATAAAGTTTTAAAATTTATTAATTATTTATATATTAAAAGTTTCAATTTTCATAATGGAATAATATAGTTTCCCCTAAATAAATATAATAAAATAGTCAACCTTAAAAATAATAAAAATATACACGTTTTCTGTGATGTAAAAATTACGTTTATAAATTAAAATGGTTCCCCCAATAATAATTAAAAAAATAAATTAGTTACCCTTGAAAGTTATACTAAAAATCTACGTTTTCTATGATATAAAATATATAAATTAAAATAGTTTCCCTAATTATAAAAAAATAAAATAGTTATCCGTAATCAATAAAGAAAATAGTCAGACTTAAAATTAAAAAAAATAAAAAGTTTTCTATGATACGTATGTAAATTAAATTAGTTTCATTAATTATAGAAAAATGAAATAGTCATACTTAAATAATAAAATGAAATATTTTCCCATAAAAACTAAAAAAAATAGTTGCCCTTGAAAATAAAATATAATAGTTATCCCTAAAATTTATGAAACAACTAACATTTTCTATAAGGGAAAATACCTGTATAAATTAAAATAATTACCTTTAAAAATAAAATAAAATAGACTACCTGTTAATATATCACAATCAATACATTTTCTATAATACAATCATCAAAGAAAACCAAATAATATAAATAAAATCTACGGGAATTGTTGGCCAGACTTAAAAAAAAAAAAAATTAGCCTTGGGGCAAATTTTTCGTCAAAATTTACCATAAAAGTCTACGGGAATTTCAATAAACTCTACGGAATTTGCACGCCACCCAAAACTGCCCCTTAACTTTTTATAATTGTTCCCCCTAAAATAGTTAAAGTTTTTTTTAATGGAACATGTTGGTTTTCTATGATGCTAAAAGTTTAAGGTATACTATTATTTATTTTATAATTAATTTTTCACCAAAAATTTGCCACAAAAGTCTACGGGAATTTCAATAAACTCTACGGGGTTTGCACGCCACCCAAAACAGGTCTCTAACTTTTTATACTAGTGTACCCTTTCTGACTAACGTTTTTTTTGGTGGTAGTAAGAATTGGTTTTCTATGGTTTTTTATGTAAAGGGTAGACTATTTTATTTTTAATATTATTTTTTTAGCTTATGATTTGCTGGTAAATAAATATTCAATTATTTTCATTATTTTATTTTAATTTCATACATATTTTTATTTATATACATACATACATAGGGTCATAATAAAAGGATATTAATTTACTTATTATTTTTATTATCATTATTATTATTATTATTTGATATAAATTTTTAATACATATAATATTACATAAATAATAAATATTAAAAAAATTAAAATAATAATAACAATAATAATGAAATTATATAGAAAATAAATATATAGAAATTTTAATACAAAAAAAAAATATTAATAAAAAGAATATAAATATAAATTATACAGAAAAAAATACAGAAAATTATGTATTAAATTATACATAATACAAATAAATATACATAAATTAATATATACATAATTTTTAATACATAACTTTAATACATAATTCATAAATATACATAATACTGTATTTAATTATACATACATATATGGATATCTTTGGTATTAATATACATACATATATACATACATTCTTCTAAACATATACATACATACATATCTTTGGCATTAATATATATACATATTCATACATACATACATCTATACATATATACGTACATATCTTTGGCACCAATATACACATTCATACACATACATAAAAACATACATACATATCTTTGTCATTAATACATCTATTCATACATACACATACATATACATACATATACCACACACATACATAAACATACATATATACACACACACACATACATAACCATACATATACAAACACACATACATAAACATACATATACAAACACACATACATAAACACACATATACATACACACATACTTAAACATACACACATACATATACATACACAAATAAAACACACATAAAAACATACAGACAAACATACATATCCTTGGCAATAATTCATATACATACATAAATATACATATTACATAAATAATACTGTATTTATTTATACATATAAATAATATTCCTAATACATAATTTTTTTAATACATAAATATACATACATACATATTATCTTTTGCACTAATATACACAAACACACACATACATACATACACCAGTGTTTCCACTTTAGGGTAAAATACCCCATTTTAGGGGAATTGGACCCTTGTTAGGGTAAAACCTAGGGTAATGCTAAAAAAGGCAAAATCTAGGGGAATTGGAGAATTTTTGGGATATATTTCCTATTTTCTAGGGGATTTTGATAATTTACATAGCAGTTTCAATCTTGGTTTGAAGATGGGAGAAGTGGAATATTTGTACAAGGGAAGTAGTAGAGTTCACATTAAAATGGGGATATGCAGTAATTTTCTTTCACTATTTTATTTATTATTTATTTTTATTATTTATTTATTTTTATTATTATTATTATTATTATTTTGTGTGTGTGAGACAGGCAAATCCAAATTGCAACAGCCTGCCGTGCCAGAGCAGCCAGAGTCAGTGAGTGCAGACGCAGTACAGTGTGTGAGGATCGGTCAGCGGATGGCGGCCTGGAATATTTAGTTATTTACACGTGAACGCTACTTGTCCTCAGACGACTGAATATGAGGGAAAGCCGATAGTGTTTGTGTCAGCTTTATTCAGGTAAATAATTATAATTAGCACTTTGTAATATATCAATAAGGTCGAAAACAAATAGTGAATTTACCACTTCCGTTAAATTTTTTGAAATTTTTTGATACTCAGTAATATACAGTGATAATATTCATTCACAGACAACGTCACTATCAGTTCTAAATGATCTATAACGTGTTAAAATATATAAATTCGCCGTAGGATACCAGTACCATGATGGTGCAGGGATGAAAACCGAGACATAAGTGAATTTAAGTGCTTTGCTCCAAATTGCCAATATCTGGCCCAGTATCTAACGTTACATTATGAAGCCTTAATTCTTGATCATTGTTTTCCTATCCAAAATCTAACCAAAACATACCTATTTTTCTCTAATAACAAGCAAATCTAATTTCAGTGCAGGTTACTGCTAATAATTACACTGTACTGGTAGTTTTTTTCCATAATCATATCAATTTTTGTACTGGTAACGTGCCTTTGATTCAGACCCTAAGACATCAGAGTCTCCCTAAGTTCTCAGGATGGTTAAAAAAATCTCCAAGATTAACATCTCTTAGGCATCTAGCATATTGCAGTATATGTAACTCAGACATTCAATGTAGCAAATCAGACATTATGAGACACGCAACCAGTCAGAGCCACAAAAATCTTTCATTGCAGCATGCAAATAATTCATCTCTCGCCAGCTTCATATTCAGTAATGATACATTAGACAAGTCTGCCAAGAAAATTGAACTGAAACTTTGTGCTTTCTTAGCGGAAAATTACCTAACTATTTCACTGTGTGAACCCTTGTTGTTGTTGTTAATTAACAAATTTATTTCCTAATCAAAATGCCCTGAAACATGTCTGTCTGGGAAAACAAAGGGCATCAAATGTCATCCGTCAGGTCTTTGGGATACACACACACATACACACTCCGATACATATACACACACACACATACACACTCCGATACATATACACACACACACATACACACTCCGATACATATACACACACACACACACACACACTCCGATACACACACACACACACATACACACTCCGATACACACACACACATACACACTCCGATATACACACACACACATACACACTCCGATATACACACACACACGCTGTTGTTGTTGTTGTTGTTTTTGAGGGTTTACAGCATATAGGAAATGTAAGACTATGTAACTGCAATACAACATTATTATTATTATTATTATTATTATTAGGTTTGTTGTTTTGTAATGTAAGACTATGTAACTGTAAAACAACATTATTATTATTATTATTATTATTATTTGGTTTGTTTTGTTATTGTAAGACTACGTAACTACAATACAACATTATTATTATTATTATTATTATTAGGTTTGTTGTTTTGTAATGTAAGACTATGTAACTACAATACAACATTATTATTACGGTTATGCTTCCACAATCACCCAGTTTGCGCAGGTATGATTGACAGTCTATGGAGGCCTTTAGAATGTAATTATAAAGCACTTGAAGGAGATTAAAAAAACAAAAACAATTGATTATTATACACCCACACACACACCATGTACGGTTATGCTTCCACAATCACCCAGGTATGATTGACAGTCTATGGAGGCCTTTAGAATGTGATTATAAAGCACTGGCAGGAGATTAAAAAAAAAAAAAAGACAATTGATGATTATCCTGCCTGATCACACGTGCCCGGGCCTCAACAAGTGAAGTGACAGACTGACTGACCCAGTGTTGCCAGGCCTACATCCTTGACGAAATTTCGCTAACTTCACCAGGCAGCAGTAGAAGAATATCCCTTTTTTTGTTTTGCCTCAATAATTCTTTTTTCCTGCTTAGTTACTCTTGAATATCGACGGTAATTTTGGTATTTTATCGACAGGTAGAAAATTAGAAATGTCTCTGTTTATTCTTGAACATTCTTTATATAATTTCCCTTTGTTGTGGACTTCTCTTTGTTGTGGTACAATTAAACGAGTCTTCTCCATCAGCTGTTTAGATTTCTACGTCACAGTGCATGTCTGATCATATTTTATTATTATTATTATTATTATTATTATTATTATTATTATTATTGTTATTTATTATTATGTTATTTATTATTATGTTATTATGTTATTTATTATTATGTTATTTATTATTATGTTATTATTGTTATTATGTTATTACCCTCCACACTCACACGTATAGAATAATTATTGACCACAAGACTTTTACGATAATTATTACACAGTACATGAACAAATATTTAGATTATTTATATATATATATATATATATATATATATATATATATATATATATATATATATATATATATATATATATATATATATATATATATATATATATATATATATATATATATATATATATATATATATATATATATATATAAGGGGAGATTCTTTAATTTGTTGGTGATTGAATTGGAAGCTAGGTGTCTGATTCTTCCAAACTCTACCACGAAACAGATCCCCTATTGAATTAAGCCTCAAACACTATTAAAATAAAAAAAAATTATGTAGATGGTGAGGTGAGTAATGCAATCCCATGAACAAGTCCAAATTTAACTCTGAGGTGAATAATTATATATACAGGGTCCACTTTTTTTTTACCTTCCCTCGTCACCACCCACTACCCAGTTCACCCACCTAACCACCCACCACCAACCCGTCCACCCACCTACCCACCACCACCAACCAGCCCGGCGGACTTGCCCACCCACCCAACACCAACCCCACCTACCCACCATCACCAACCAGCCCACCCACCTAACCACACACCAACCCGTCCGCCCACCCACCTACCCACCCAAATTGAGAGATAAATATAACCATGTCCTGAATATAAATAACAAATAACTGATATAAGAGGGTTATTTAGTTGATCAGTATACTGTATTTTATTTTTATATTATTGATTTTTTTTTTCCTCTGATTTTATTTTGTTTTATTTTATTTTTTTCCCCGATTTTTTCTTTTATTTATTTATTTTTTTTTATTATTTTTTCCCTAATTTTAATTTATCTTATGTTTATTTTTAAATATTATTTTTTGCCTAATTTTATTTTATTTATTTCCTCACTCAGCTTTGATGCAGGATTTAGAGATGAAGGAAATTTTGGATTATGAGAGGATATATTATATGTCTATATATATATATTTTTTTTTACATTTATTTTATACGATAAGATGTGATTCAGATAATTATTTCTCTCTCCCCCTCAACTTTGACGCAAGATTGAGTAATAAAGGATATATTATATACATATTTTTTACATATATTCTATTCCACGATGTGTGATTGATTAATTTAAGGATGAAAAAGACCGGCCTAGGCCTGAAAGACTTTGTAACACGAAGGAAAAGGTGATAGATAGAGAGATGGGACAGTAAACACCAAGGAAATAGAAGGAAAGGAGGGACAGTAAACACCAAGGAAATAGAAGGAAAGGAGGGACAGTAAACACCAAGGAAATAGAAGGAAAGGAGGGAGAGTAAACACCAAGGAAATAGAAGGAAAGGAGGCACAGTAAACACCAAGGAAATAGAAGGAAAGGAGGCACAGTAAACACCAAGGAAATAGAAGGAAAGGAGGGACAGTAAACACCAATGAAATAGAAGGAAAGGAGGGACAGTAAACACCAATGAAATAGAAGGAAAGGAGGGACAGTAAACACCAAGGAAATATAAGGAAAGGAGGGACAGTAAACACCAAGGTAATAGAAGGAAAGGAGGGACAGTAAACACCAAGGAAATAGAAGGAAAGGAGGGACAGTAAACACCAAGGAAAAAGAAGGAAAGGAGGGACAGTAAACACCAAGGAAATAGAAGGAAAGGAGGGACAGTAAACACCAAGGAAATAGAAGGAAAGGAGGGACAGTAAACACCAAGGAAATAGAAGGAAAGGAGGGACAGTAAACACCAATGAAATAGAAGGAAAGGAGGGACAGTAAACACCAAGGAAATAGAAGGAAAGGAGGGACAGTAAACACCAAGGAAATAGAAGGAAAGGAGGGACAGTAAACACCAAGGAAATAGAAGGAAAGGAGGGACAGTAAACACCAAGGAAATAGAAGGAAAGGAGGGACAGTAAACACCAAGGAAATAGAAGGAAAGGAGGGACAGTAAACACCAAGGAAATAGAAGGAAAGGAGGGACAGTAAACACCAAGGAAATAGAAGGAAAGGAGGGACAGTAAACACCAAGGAAATAGAAGGAAAGGAGGGACAGTAAACACCAAGGAAATATAAGGAAAGGAGGGACAGTAAACACCAAGGAAATAGAAGTAAAGGAGGGACAGTAAACACCAAGGAAATAGAAGGAAAGGAGGCACAGTAAACACCAAGGAAATAGAAGGAAAGGAGGGACAGTAAACACCAAGGAAATAGAAGGAAAGGAGGCACAGTAAACACCAAGGAAATAGAAGGAAAGGAGGGACAGTAAACACCAAGGAAATAGAAGGAAAGGAGGCACAGTAAACACCAAGGAAATAGAAGGAAAGGAGGGACAGTAAACACCAAGTAAATAGAAGGAAAGGAGGGACAGTAAACACCAAGGAAATAGAAGGAAAGGAGGGACAGTAAACACCAAGGAAATAGAAGGAAAGGAGGGACAGTAAACACCAATGAAATAGAAGGAAAGGAGGGACAGTAAACACCAAGGAAATAGAAGGAAAGGAGGCACAGTAAACACCAAGGAAATAGAAGGAAAGGAGGGACAGTAAACACCAAGGAAATAGAAGGAAAGGAGGGACAGTAAACACCAAGGAAATAGAAGGAAAGGAGGGACAGTAAACACCAAGGAAATAGAAGGAAAGGAGAGACAGTAAACACCGAGGAAATAGAAGGAAAGGAGGGACAGTAAACACCAAGGAAATAGAAGGAAAGGAGGGACAGTAAACACCAAGGAAATAGAAGGAAAGGAGGGACAGTAAACACCAAGGAAATAGAAGGAAAGGAGGCACAGTAAACACCAAGGAAATAGAAGGAAAGGAGGCACAGTAAACACCAAGGAAATAGAAGGAAATGGGAGTGAACCAAGGAATGGAGGTAAGGGATGGGAGGCGAAGAATGGAAAGAGAAGGGTGGGGAGAGGAGGGAGAGAGGGAGGGAGGGGAGAGAACCATGAAAGGGAGGGGAGGGGAGGGAGAGAGGGAGGGGAGAGAACCACGAAAGGGAGAGGAGGGGAGAGGAAGAATGGGAAGAGATGGTAGGGGAGAAAGAGAAGGGAGGGGAGGGAATGGAGAGAACCATGAAAGGGAGAGGAAGGGAGAGGGTAATATAAAGACTGTTGTGACTAGTCGGTAATATTCCCTAATGCCTCACTCCTATTACCTAATTGGACCGTGATAGATAATATTCACACCACACACTGAGGCAATGAAGGCAGGGAGAGGGAGGGGAGGGAGAGAGAGAGAGGGAGGGAGGGAGGGAGGGGAGAGAGAGAGAGAGAGGGAGAGGAGGGAGAGAGAGGGAGGGAGGGGAGGGGAGGGGAGGGGAGGGAGAGAGATGGATGGATGGAAAGGAAAGTGGAAGGGGAGGAAAATGGATGGAAGGGAGATGGAAGGGAGGGAAGGAGGGAGATGGAAGGGAGGGAGGGAGGGGAGGGGAGGAAGGGAGACAGGAAGAGAGATAAAGGGAGGGAAGGAGGAGGAAAAGAGGGAGGGAGGGAGGGAGGGAGAGAGGTATGAAGTTTAAACGCTGGGAGGGACAGGGAATGATAAAGAGTGGTGGAGGAGGGGGAAGAAAGGGGATAGGGATGGGAGGGGAAGGAGAGGGAAGTAAGGAAGGGGATAGGGATGGGAGGGGAGGAGAGGGAGGTAAGGAAGGAAGGGGAGAGAGATGGGAGGGGAGGGGAGGAGAGGGACAGGGATGGGAGGGGGAGGAGATGGAGGTAAGGAAGGGAATAGGGATGGGAGGGGAGGAGAGGGAGGTAAGGAAGGAAGGGGAGAGAGATGGGATGGGGAGGAGGGACAGGGATGGGAGGGGTAGGAGATGGAGGTAAGGAAGGGGAGATAGAGAGATGGGAGGGGAGATGTGTCACAATTAACACACACACATACATACACACACAAGTATATGTCTCATTAACACACACACAAGTAAACAGTATATGTCGCATTACACACACACACACACACACACACACACACACACACAAGTATATATATATATCACATTACCACAAAACACACACACACACACACACAAGTATATATGACACACACACACACACACACACAAGTATATGACACACACACACACACACACACACAACTCTATATGTCACATTACCACAACACACACACACACACAAGTATATGACACACACACACAACTCTAGCCTAACCTAATTTAACCTAACCCAACTAAGCCTAGCCTAACCTAACTTAACCTAACCTAACCCAACTAAGCCTAGCCTAACCTAACTTAACCTAACATAAACTAACCCAACTAAGCCTAGCCTAACCTAACCTAAACTAACCTAACTAAGCCTAACCTAACCTAACCTAACCAACCCTAAACTAACCTAACCTACCTAAACCAAACCTAACCTAAACTAACCCAACTAAGCCTAGCCTAACCTAACTTAACCTAACCTTCCCTAACCCAAGTAAGCCTAACCTACCCTAACCTAATCTATCTTGCCTCTACCTAACCTAACCCATCCCAATCTACCCCAACCTATCCTTACATTGCCTAAGCCAACCCAACCCAACTTTACCTAATCTTACATATCCTTCCCCAACTAACTCTAACCTAACCTAACCCAACTAAGCCTAACCTAATTTAATCTAACCTAACCCAACTAAGCCTAACCTAATCCAACTTAACCTAACCCAACTAAGCCTAACCTAATCCAACTTAACCTAACCTAACCTACCCTAAACTAACCCAACTAAGCCTAACCTAACCTAACCTAACCCAACTAAGCCTAACCTAACCTAACCTAACCAAACCAACCAATTATTCATTACCATACACACTAAGTGATTGTAATACATTATAATATTTGTAATACATTATAATATTTGTAATACATTAATATATTTTCAATACATTAATATATTTTCAATAAATTAATAGATTGTCAATAAATGTTTAAACTAAAACACACAATTACATGAAACTTTTATATATATATTTCTCTGTAAAATATATACTGTAGACACAATCAGAAACATTAATTTTCATCCTATATTCATCAGTGCAATGAATAATAATAATAATAATAATAATAATATAAATAATAATAATAACAATAATAATAATAATAATAATAATAATAATAATAATAATATAAATAATAATAATAATAATAATAATAATAATAATAATAATAATAATAATAATAACAATAAAAATAAAAATAAAAATAATAATAATAATAATAATAATAATGTACAATATTCTTAAAATTATGACCTTAGTATAATGATGAGAATAGAGAAGGAATATTTCTTAATTAAGTTATAAGGGATGGTGTTGGTAAATCTGGAGCAAATGATTCCTCCAAACTATTCCAACCAACAGAACACCATTTTAATTTTTGTGCATCTGGTCCTGTTTCCTGGGATACTTTGGAGTTATCAAGGCACTCCAATGTAACAAAAGTGAAATAATTACCCCCTTAAAATCTTTGTTGGTAATAGAATAATAATAAAAATAATATTAATAACAACAATAATAATGATAACAATAATAATAATTATAATGATAATAACAATAATAATAATAATAATAATAATAATAATGATAATAATAATAATAATAATGATAATAATAATGATAATAATAATTATAATGATAATAATAATTATAATGATAATAACAATAATAATAATAATATTAATAATAATAATGATATTAATAATAATAACAATAATAATAACAATAAAAATAATAATAATAATAATAATAATAATAATTATTATTATTATTATAATGATAATAACAATAATAATAACAATAATAATAATAATAATAATAATAATAAAATACAACCATTGTAATAGAATAACAATATTATTTACTGCTACAAACATGGGGTCATATTCAAGAACATCCATGGTGAATACACACGATGGTGTGGTACTGGTACGA